>JAQQAE010000971.1:0-28211 GCA_029823295.1 Pseudamia nigra
TGTGTGGGAGACGCGTCCAGTGACGCCACGCCCTAGCCAATCAGAGGCCTGCAGTCTGTGTGCGTCACGTTTTCTACTCGACTCAGCTCGCTTGGAACCCCGGCCGAGCAGGTACTAAAAAAGTACCTGGTACCACGTACCAGGTACTAGTGGAAACGCTCCCAAAGCGAGCTGAGTCGAGCCGAGCCGAGTAGGTACTAGTGGAAAAGCGCTATTTGATGCTTTGGAAGCTCTCTGTGGACCATGGCTTGTGCTGGAAGATGTGGCTGCAAAAATGTCAGGAAAAACCTACTACAACAGCTGAACTTTATTTGGGGTTAATCAGAGTCACTTTAAACAGTGACAGGTGTGTGTGACTCCAATTTAACATGAGTTTGAATGTAACTGGTTAAATCCTAACACAGCCACATCCCCAGGTCTAAGAGGGTGTGCACAGTCGTACAACCTCATTATCTCAGTTATTTATTTTTAATTCACCTCCCTGAAAGATTTCAATTTGTTTTTCAATTGCATTGTAGAGGTTATAGGTCACATGAAAGGTGGAAAAAGTTGTGAATTTATTTATCTTTGTGTCACCTTTTTACCTCACAAAAACCTGGCATTTGAACAGTGGTGTGTAGACTTTTGAGATCCACTGTACCTTTCTTGTTTTTAGGAGAGTTGCAAATTTAGGCAGGTAAAGACAGTTCTGATTAATTCTCTGACTTGTTACTACAATGTGAAACTCTTGCTGTTGTCTGTGGCTGAAGTGACTTTCTTTGATCAAATTGTAGTAATCTATCTCTTTTTGGTGTGTTAAGCCGGTCGCATATAGAGAAACGCGACTCATCTCAACTCAAATCAACTGGAAATTGGCTTGATGTGCAGTGGTTCCCAACCCAGATTTTTCAGTCTTGATGACGTGCCGACAGAAATCATGCCGATTCACTATGTTGAATCGCCAGGACTCAGTCTCAGCAATGTGCAGCGGTCACGACTCCGACTTTGCAACTTTTATCATTGGTGGACATGCGTGTCACAACGCAGTCTATGTTTACTGTTGATAGATGGCGCCAGTTCCCAGGGGTGAGTCGTGTTGGCAGTCTGCAGCTGTGTGCAAGGTACGGAACAAAGTGCGTACCAGACGACCAGACTGATAAAGTTGGGTTGAGATGAGTCGCGTTTCTCTATGTGCGGCTGGCTTTACATGTGAAAGTGGGTTCTTGAAATATAGCAGTGTGACTTCAGTGTTGGCTAAATATATAACGGGGGATCCTGTTGTTGAACTTGCAGAGCTGCTAGTGAGTTTACCACTCAGCTTTGTTGTTGAGTGTTTATGGTCGACAGCTGAATGTAATGTATAATAGTCAGCAGCTCCCACTTCAACTTAAACATCTCTTGGGTTTTAAACTTTCACCTTTTCCAGTGAGAGCTGTGGGATTCAGGGCCATGAAGCAGCTGCTCCAGTCAGTCAGCTAAAGTAAGCTAACGTTAAAAGCTGATAATGACAGAACTGTCAACAGTAACAAAGTTGGGTCACCAAGTATCTAGACTCATGTTGTCAGGAAAAATTTTATGGCATCAAGAGTGAACAATCAATTTTATTAACAATACTCGAAAGCACTCAGAGCACAGACCTCTGCCAAGGCAGCTCATTGCCCCCATATGACATTATTAGGGCCTGTGTCCACAGAGTCCATATTTTGAAATACTACTATATTTAGCTCACAAAATAGTGGTTTGAGATGTTTTTTCCAGTGAGAATATGGTCACACAGTAACATTTCAAATTGTAATGGATGTTCTGGACATTCACTTTGTTCATAAAATCATGGAAATTCTCATAAACCTAACTGTCAGTCAGTTTCCGCTCCATCATGACACAGAGAAGTTTAGTATTTTCTTCCTATGTCCCGTCCCTTCTAGATTTTTATTGGTTGGCGTGTGAGCCGTGATTGTCAATCACAGCTCTGGTCTAAAGACGGAGCATTCTGTCCAGAGTTGCATAAATTTTTTTTTAAGTCTTCTCCAGCACTTCCTAAAGATTCTCAATGAGATGAAGGCTTCCACTCTGCGGGAGCCAATCCATGTGTAAAACTGGCAACATGAATCCTTACATTGTCATCTTGTAATATACACATCCTATTAGGAAAGAAACAAACTCATTGATAGAAATATCTGCTTGTTAAAGTTTTATGATGCACTAAAATATGTTGTTTTTTTTAACAGATTGACATTTCTTACTTATGGCAAACACATCTGTGCTGCTGATGACACACATAAATAGTCAAATATCACAAATAACATTTTATATTTTAGCTCTGATAGGTGAAAATGGCCCACTTTGTCTCTTGATTCAACTCTTCGTCTCAATCAAGTCATTTGTTTTGTTGGTTTGAATCTGAAATAATGTATTAAAACCCTGCAGTGACACGACAACACAGGACGCAGAGTCACTCTTAACCTGGGGAATTCAGCAGTTTCACGAGCACTTCAGGGCTTCAGTTCCTGGAGTGACAGGGTTGTAAAATGGCAATAAGAAGCTATGAAAAAATCCTAAATAAAGAAAACACTTTAACTGGTTTTAATTAGTTTTAGTCCAGTCTCTCTAAGGTGGTCAGGTGTCACACATTACCTTATGGTTCTACATATGCGTCTCTGATTATCTGTTCTCATGATGTCCCAGTATATTGGACTAGTCATCTGTCATTATTTTTGGGGATATGTTGCAGAACCTACACCAGACCAATTCCAATTAGTGTATTAATACTGAATATTTATTTGTATATTTAGTTGGAGTGATTCAGATTTATTGGCACTTTATTGTTGTTATTGTGTGGACTGGAGTGGAGTTGAGGCAGAAAAAGGCTTTAACGTTAAAGCTGGTGGATTTCTAAGGGTACTTAAGCGGCGACAGCATCAGAACAGACAGATGGGGTGAAGCTCCATGACGACTGACAGAACAGGAGTGTGTCAGAAGAACACACACACAGTAAGTCAGGGGTGTCCAATCATTGTCACAACGGTCTGAGATACTGCTGGCATTTTTTTTCCATCTACTCAGTAAAGCAGGTGTTTTCAGTGAAGTACAGTCAGTGGGAAGGAATTTGGTGAAAGCGTCTGCTGGAGAGAGAGAGAGAGAGAGGAAAAAAAGTGCCCTGTCTCAGCTCTCCTTGGCAGTGATCGGACACTCCTGCCGGTAGTAGGGGAGGCTGGGTCAGTGGGTCAGTGGGTAAGTAGGTCAGTGAAACCAGGTACTGTATGTTTTCGGCCAATTCAGTGTTGACAAAGCGGGCAGGGAGGGCAGAAGACGGATCAAGAACCGAGCATGTAAAATGTCACAAAGGCAGCAGGAGACAGTCTATGCGAAAGAGATGGATCAGTAGGTATTTCTCAATGTCTAGGTAGATTCCTTGAAGGACTGTTACATTTTACAGGATCAGAATTCATCAAGGACTTAAGGACTTCCTCTGGAGAAATTCAAGGATGCTACTGCAAATTCTCTCTACTCTTTAAACACCCACAATACTGTCTTTTAAAATACTGTTAAATGCAAAAGACCTGCGGCTTTCTCAATGCGATATGCATTTGAATGCAAGTAGGTTGCCCCTATGCATAAGGAAAGTTTATTTATGGATTATAATGCACTTTATACACAAAGGGACTTTGGTGCACTTCACAATGCTGAGACATCCAGCAGAAAATAAGACTGAAGTGCAGAAATGACGGAAAAGAAAGTGTAGTGTGCACAAAAACCTGATAAAAGAGAATAACATAGTGAAAGATTCTCCAAGGAAACTATAACAATCCATAATTACATAGCAATGGGTGCCTTATTGCTGACTTAATTAATTCTTCTAGGTTAATTAATTAAATATTAATTAAGACTTGCAGGGTGATAAGAACAAGGGGCAAGTCTTCGAGTTCAGTCGTAGATGCAAGGACAGAAATGTTTCCAAATGGCTTTAAAACCCTTGACCTACATTTGGAGAAAATTGAATCTATATTTGTTCCACACTGCAGCAGAAAAGCAAACGGCTGCTTCATCTTTATTATCCCGTAATGTAGGGCATTTGTAATAATTAGCTACGTATCAGTTTCATTTAGTGAGGTGAATAGGTGGAGTTGGCTTTCTGTTACAACCTTCTTTTGTGTTTTCATCTCCATCCAGCGTATGTGTTACTGAACCATGAAATGGGAAAATGCACCTTTTTCAATGACGTAATCTGCACATTCATGGACGTATTGATCAATGAGAACTCTCATCTGGCCAGTGAATGACCTAACTACCAGGGAAAGATCCTTGAGACACCACTAGTAACATCGAGTTTGTAAAAATGCACACAAATATTCCCCTATAATTCCAAATATGAGTATGAGTAATACATACCAGTACATACCTTTTATATGGGAGTTTCCAGAACAGATTAATTGGTTTTACATGTATTCCTATGGAAAAACCAGCTCTGCCTAACGAATGTTTTACCCAACGAACGTGACGCCGGAACGGATTAATTTCGTTACCCGGGATTCCACTGCATTAGTATTTTGAATGTAACCGGTGTAAAGAGTATATTCTGGCTGCATAATCTGGATCAGGCTTTTTTCCAAATGGAGCATTTTCTTTAGACATGGGATATGCCCGTCCTAGAATCACCACCTTATCATGGTGGAGGAGACTGCATATCTGAGTGATCCTAGAAGTTATGTTGCTGGGGGGCAAGTCGCCCCCTGGTAGGGTCTCCCAAGGTAAATTGGTCCTAGGTGACTGGTTTTATTGTTCTATTTATTCATTTTTTATTGTTGTATTTAAGTTGATTTTAACACATTTTCCTATTATTGTTACTGTTGCACATTTTGTTTTGTTGTGATGTTACGGTTATTTTAGTGGACTTCTGATGCACAGCACTTTGGTCAACTCTGTTGTTTTTAAGTGTGCTATAGAAATAAACTTAACTTGACTGGTCAGACTAGTGCATTTCGGAAGACTCTTATGACTATGACTTCCTGTGGGCCCACCACCTGCAGGAAGGGTCGTAAGGGCCCGGTGCTGTGTGGTTTGGGTGGCCGCCAAAGGCGGCGCCTGGGTGGTCCAATCCCCCGGTTGCCAAAACTAGCTCCAACTGGGAGCTGGCATGGGAAACCCTGGGGGTTGGACCACGACGAGCTGGAGGAAGTGGCTGTGGAGAGGGCTTCTCTGTTTAGGCTGCTGCCCCCACGACCCTGACCCAGATGAGCGGAAAATGATGTATGTATGGATCATTTTTATGGAGATTCTTTGACACAAATTGCATCTTATTAGCAGGGCAACTTGAGCTACATTAGAAAGAAAGATCCTCTATCAAAATGCATCTGTTGTCAAACCTCTTCAACACTAGTCAAAGTGAGCACTTAACATAACAAGATATGATCAGGTTTTTGGATAGGCATAAATATCAAAAAGATTATGATCTCATCTGCATCTGTTAGTTGGTTTGTCTGTCAGCAGGATTATGCAAAAAAGTTCTGATCTGATTTCAGTGAAATCTGGTGAAAGAGGTAGACCTTGGGCCACGAAAGAACCCATTAACTTTTAGTGTTGCTTCAAAGGACATGTCTAGACTTTTTTTTTTTACCACTTTCTGTCACTTTGCAAGATAAAGCATTTTTATCACATTTTCAGTCAATTCCTAGCCAATAATGCATGGATCTTGATGAAAAGTTTCCGGAGGTTGTGTGGTTAGCATCAGGAGGCACAGAGCCTGTATCGTGAAGTTTGCACATTCTTCCCATGTCCAATTTAGTGGATGCAGATTTAGAAGGACTGTTGCAGTTTGCAGGATCAGAATCCATCAAGGACTTAAGGACTTCCTACGGAGAAATTCAGCAAATTCTCTCTGCTCTTTAAAAACCCACAATACTGTGCCTTTTAAAAAGACTGTTAAATGCAAAAGACCTGCTGCTTTCTCAATGCAATATGCATTTGAATGTAAGTAGGTTGCCCCATTACGTAAGCAGGTTTATTTATGGATTATAATGCACTCTGTACACAAAGGGACTTTGGTGCGCTTCACAATGCTGAAACATCCAGCAGAAAATAAGAATGAATTGCAGAAATAATAACGGAAAAGAAAGTGTGGTGTGCACAAAAACATGATAAAAGAGAATAACATGATGAAAGATTCTCCAAGGAAACTATAACGCTCTATAATTACATAGCAATGAGTGCCTTATTGCTGACTTAATTAAGTCTTCTAAGTTAATTAATTAAAAATTAATTAAGACGTGAAAAGAACAAGGGGCAAGTCATGGTTTCATCAGAGATGCATGATGCACGGGTGGTGTGGTGAGCATCTGCGCCTCACAGTTTGATCCCCAGTCGGCACACACTCTTTTCCGTGGAGTTTGCATGTTCTCGACAGATTCACATGTTTTTCCTCGTCACGAATAGGACCAGAGACTTGAAGCATCAAAGCTGAGAGATTTGGGAGTACGTACTTGTAAATTAACCTTTTTGGCCGATTCATGATATGTTTGATGTGTGTTCAGTCAAATATGATGGATCTCAGTAAGGATCCAGAAAAATTTCAGTCAAATTGATAATGAGGTTTGATGTAGGATCATGTGATGTGTTGTCAATACTATTACATAAACCTTGGGTTCCGCGGTTAGCGAGTTCGGCCAATTGGTTATTTTATTTACCTTTCATTATTCATTTCTTTGTAGTATATTTTTGTTCATTTTCTTGATTTTGCTCATTCTTGTTCATTTTGTTTATTACTTTGTTCTTTTGTTTCAGTTTGTGGATTATGTTAATTTTTGTTCAGTTTCTTGATTATGCCGTTCATTTTTTTATCCATTATTGTTTATTTTGGGGCGTGTTGCAGTCATTTTCATTTCTTTAGTTAAGTTTTGTTAATTTCTTTCTTATTTGTTTTCTGATTTTGCTTTTTGTTCATTTTGGGGTTTTTTGTTAATTTTGTGCCAGAACATTTTGATTTTTTGTTGCGAAATCCAGTGTATGACATTTGGGGGGGGGGAATCATCATTCTTACACATCAATATCATGTGATTGTACACAAAGAGTAAAATACATTTAAAATGTTGTTAGATGAAAAATATAATGGGAGCTTTTTCTGAGATTGTAACCTGAGGAGACGCCACTTTTACCACAACAGTCAAGAAACTCTGGCATAAAAAATGAAGGGAAACGCTAAACTACATAATTTTCATTAACAGTGTGGAACAGTGCCACTTAGAAATTTTTATTTTACTTTTAAAAATCCCACTCTCCTTTTTCAAAATGACATGTTGAAAGTTTTCACAGTATTTGGACTGAAACTTGTTCAGCACATCTGTTGTGGACGACAAACTGCACTTTACAATGTCTGCAGCACATGCACTCAATTTACAAGCGATGAGTGATGGGAACAAGGTTTATAAAATCAGTGACTCTCAGCAGATCTGCCCCCCCCCCCACACACACACACACACAGCTTCGAGCCATCTGAAAACACTGCTTGATCAAGGAATCTGTACAACATACACTACATTTAATTTGCTGTCCTAAACAAATTTAAATTTGCTGTTTGAATTTTTTAGTAAACCGAGGAGTAATGCGGGACGACCTGTGATCAAACGTGTCCGTGCAGAGGAAATCATGCACCTGGCAGTGGTGGCTTGTGGGAATCGTCTGGAGGAGACCCTCACCATGGTCAAATCAGCCCTCCTGTTCAGCCTCAAGAAGATCAAATTTCACATTTTTGCTGAGGACCCCTTGGCCCCGCAGTTTGAAGAGAAGGTAAGAAGTTTTCTGTGGGCTTTTAGCTTCCGTTTGGGCGGGAGCTCAGGCGCCGCCATCTTGGAGGGCTTATGGATGCGTGAATGTTATTTTAACGCTCCTCATTTAATGCGCCGCATGTTAAACATCCCGCCTCGCTTTGTAATAGATGACAAGATCACAGCAGTTTTAACTCTGCTTCTGACTCACTCTAGTACAGACATATAACCCTTTTATCTCAAGCCTGGGCTGTAATATATCACCAAGACACCCTGCTTCGCTCCGGCACCATGTATCACTTCAAAGTCACCTCTGCAGAGGAGCTGGGTATGATTCTGATTAGTTCCACTGATACCGTAACTAACAGTCGACTAAAGGTGGAGTAAGCAATTTCTGAGAAACACTGTTGAGGCTCAGCAGTCAAAAAGGCACACCTCCGTCGAGGCTTTCTTACTTTTAGGTCATCAATGTGCCTTACACTGTGTCATATCGACCCATTTGCATCTACAGACGCACCCACTTTGACAGAGCAGTGAAACAGTCACGTGGAATAACTTTGAATCGCTGTGAAATTTGTGCATGAGCAGCTGGGGATCAAACCAGGAGCCTGTTTGGCTTGATTTTTTTTTTAATTCAGCTGATTTTTGTTTTTTAAAGAATGGATTTCCCTTCGAATTGTAGGCGTGTACAGTACCTCTGCTGCTACACTTATGGTGCATTTATGCAAAAATCAAGCCCAAATCAAAAAAGCACCAGACATTACTTTGTACATGTCCAAAAATAGTCTTAATAACATCAGTCGCTGTTAAAATACTGCCATGTTTTTTTATACCACACTCATTTGTGCCACTTTTACTGCAGTTGAGGGTGAGACGTTATGAGCATGTGGACATGTGCCTCTCTTCTAACAGACCGTCTTGTAACATGAGTTAGTACGTGGATGAACACATTTGCCTGCCGCTTTGTTCGATTTCACCGAAAATTTCAAGTTAATACATTGCTCAACTTTGAAGCGAATCGTTTCCCCGATACGTTCACGTCAATCATCAGCTGGTGTCGCTTATTGTAAAGTTCCCACAGTTGTGTGCAAATACCCACCGAGTCTCATTATTTGATGATCCTGCTTTATATATGTGAGGAGTAGCTCCACATCTACTGCGCAGCCTCAACCCATACGCTGGTCTTCATGCGCTGCGTGTTGGATGAATGGTTCCCACGTGGAATCAGGAAGTGTAACGCAAACAGCTGCCGCTGAGTCTGTATTAAAAGACATAATGCGACTTTGATGCATTGTCCTCGTCAGCAGCGACGCTGCCAATCACCTGCAGCCCTTTCACCCTTCTCAGGGCCAACCTGTTAAACTGATGATGACATACGAGTCCAGCTCCTAACAAGTCAGATCACATGCGCTGCGGTGTGAAGAGGGCGCTTCCTGTTGTTTAGACTAAAGCTGATGGTAAAACAACAGCTGACAGCTGCATGTGTTCAACACCGAGCCACATCACACCACAAGACGTGACTTCATTGTTTTCCAGCGGCGGTTTTTACGAGACCGTTTGTGTGGATGAGGCTGTGAACGCAGAGCGCTAATGATTGTTTATCCTGGCTCCTTTGTCACGTGGTCTTCACTTACTCAACCTTTCCATTAGAGACGTCTTTCCAAACTTAGGGTCAGGACTCAAAATGGGATATTCATTTTGTTGTTGTGGATTTTTTTTGTTCATTTTGTGGACTACTTGTTCTTTTCTTGTTAAGTTTTGAAATGTAGTTTTTTTTTAAATTTTTGCTTTTGCCCTTGCAAACTTTTGTAACAGTCAAACTAAACAAAATAAGAAATAAGCTATAAGTAAAGAATAAGGTGAATTCTAATACGTCCAGGGCATCTGCAGGTGCTTTTAAAAAGTCAATTTTACCAAATAAAATCATTCAGAAACCCTACATTCAAATTTGTCAGGTCTTAACTACCACAGACGTTTGGTCTTATTACCATATTTGTGGGCTTTAAATCTGCAGCTGCATCCAGTGCTTGATTAATGTATTTGTATTTATTCTATTCCTGTCTGTTGAAAAACGTAGGTTCATTAGTTGTTTTTGTGAATTTTGCGGAATATTGTGCTCAGTCTTTGGTAATTTTTGGTAATTTCTGTTCATTTTATTTATTATTTCCCTCATTTTTGTCCATTTCTCTGACAATTATGTTCGGTTTGTTTTAGTTTGAAAATATTTTCCACTTTCTTAATTAGTTTGTGCATTCTTTGTGCATTTTTTTTTCTTTTTTTGAGTTGTTTTTTCTCATTTGGTGATTTTTTTTTTTTTTTTTTTCAGTTTATTTCATTCATTTGATGTAATGTGAATACAAACCAATCGTACCATCTTATTATGTTTTACTTTTAAAAAGCAGCCAGGATATAGAACAGCACCTCCAAGTCTGAGGCCATCGTCCTCGGGCAGAAAAGGGTGCAATGCCCTCTCTGCGTCGGGGAGGACTTCCTGCCCCAGGTGGACGAGTTTAAGTGCCCTGGTGAGAGAGGAGAGAGTGGCGAGCGAGGCTCTCCATTTACCGGTTGATCCGTATTCCTACCCTCACCTGTGATCACGAGCTTTGGGCCACAACCTGAAGAGCAAGATCCCAGATACAAGCGGTTAAAATAAGTTTCCTCCGCAGGGTGGCTGGGTGAGAAGCTCGGCCATCCAGGAGGAGCTCAGAACCACTGCTCCTCAACATCGAGAGGAGCCAAGTTGATTTTTCTCAGGCATCTGGTCCGGATGCCTCCTGGACGCCTCCCTGGGGATTTGTTTCAGGCATGTCCAGGTGGGAGGAGATCTCGGGGCAGACGCAGGACACGCTGGAGAGACTTTTGTCTCTTGGCAGACCTGGGAACGCCTTGGGGTCCCCCCAAAGGAGTTGGAGAAGGTGGCCGGGAACAGGGAAAAGCATAGCAATGTTACATTGGAATTTGCAGTAAGTTAATGGAGATATTAGGCATTCATTTTCCAAAAGTCTGTCTTAAATTTTGTTAAAATGATCTCAAAATAACAAAAAACATAAATTTAAGTGTCTGACACCTGTAAACTCTCTGGATATATTTTACACTTAAAGTATAAAATGCAAAAATATGTTATGATACAAGTAAAAATGAAGATGACATGGCGATTTATAATACATTTTTTCTATGATTGGCCACAGAGTGATCTTTTGGGTTTGGATTTTAAAAATCTGGGAATCATCTCTGTGTAGTGTGTGATGTGTGAAATAACAGGTTGTTGTTTTTTTATGTCTAGCTGAAGCAGTGGCCTCCCTCCGTCAAAGCCAAGTTCCAGTTCAGCATCTACCCCATCACCTTCTCCGTGGGCAACGCTGACGAGTGGAAGAAGCTGTTCAAGCCCTGCGCCGCTCAGAGACTCTTCCTCCCCGTAAGGCTGAACTTATCACCCCCGGTGTCATTAACCGCGGTAAAACAACACGTCAGTCCAACCTGATTCATCCCCTTCTCTTTGTTTTACTCCAGCGCATGGTTTAATTAATCACTCACTTCATTATTGGTGATTTCACACCTTTTCTGCAGTGTTTAGTTAGCAAATCTCCAGAGATTAAAGGCAGTAATTCCATCAAGTGAAAAGCTTGTGCCTGTTTATTGATTTTCTTGGGGCTGATGTTTATTGAAATATCAGCCCAGCTCGCTTACCATGTAATCAACACACTGCAGGTCAACTAGATGAGTAGCATTTTGTTCTGCTGCAAGGCAATCAATATATTCACTATCCACTTTATTAAGAGCAATGAGTGAGAATGAGGTAAATATCTTGTATTTGTTTTTTTGTTTTTTAGAGATGGACTGGCGGCAGCATTAGAATGAGACCAAGCTAAATGTCGATTAAGCTTGAACAATTATGAGATTGTTAATGCTTAGATTCAACACAGGCCTTTCAGTCGATCTCAGTCTACTTCCAATGACCATTGTCCTGGAAACATTTAAAACCATATTATTTTTACCAACCCGATTGTACAATAATTTGCAGCTCAGAAATGTACACATTAATTAGATCACGTGTTCATGTTGTATTCTTTTATAACGCAGCCTTGTTCGGAGCCAAATGTTATGCATCCCATCTGTCCTTGTGAGAAACAATCTATTAATGCTGTAAGTAGTGATCGACTGATATGGGTTTTTCAGGACCGATACCGATTATTAATAGTTAAGGAGGCCGATAACGATATTTGGAGCCGATATTCATTTGCAGTAAAAATGTAAAAATGTTGAATAATACAAACACTTAACTTGCTTTAAATGCCTAAAGCATGTTTAATCAAAGTCAAAGAAATCTTTATTATCCCCAAAGGGCAATTTGTTTTGCAGCCAGCAGTAAACAACAAACAGACAGACATAAGACGTACAAATAATAAATATTCCAATAAATCAAACAAATAGAAAATAAATGTGCATGGATCCGAGACTCAGAAGTTATTGTACTGTAGGTGTCGTGACCTGTAGAGTTTTTCATGTGACTTTCACGTAAACACACGCTATTCTCCACATTACATACATTCTTCCCATTGCTAATACATACTGTGCTGGGCGTTTACAGCCAGACCAGCCAACTAATGTTATGGTAAAGCTAGTCAGCCTTCATCTCGTCGTACTTCCCTGCAACAAAACAAGACCGAATTAAATTTCTTACGCGTTCTCTCTCAATCACACACACAGGCTTCTACAATCATAGACTGTTGATATCACCAACAGCATTGTTTCAAGTAATTCACAGATAAGTCGGGAGGTGCGACTAGCTCAGCACAGCTGAGGTTAATGTTTACGCTGCTCTTATGTTATTCTGCTACGCACTGTAACGTTAGTAGTAGTAGTAGTGAGATACAGAGCACTGGGATGTTTATTACAATTTCGGGAGAGTTTTGTGACACGTGTTTGCTCTCCGGAAAGAGCAAACATGTCCTTTATGTCTCCGCCGTGTGTGTGAGTGGACATTGGCTTGTTTAACCAATCAGATGGAACAGTGCTGGAGACAGATGTGGCAGAAGAGGGAGCGAGAGAGGTGCAGCAGCGTCTGAGCCGAAATAAAACAGTTTTTATATCGGCGCCGATAATCCGTCGACTTCTAGCTGTAACAAGTCATGTGCTGTTAATGCCGACAGAGAACTTGTTCCCCCGCTTACGGAGTCTGTTCTACAGTATCTACTGTGGCATGTCTAGATATTCAATGACGAAGCTTCTCCTTCAGATTGCTTGCATGCGAGACTTGATGTTGAAACCCACCGCAGCAGGGCGTCTTGGGTTCTTTTAGTTATCGTTTACAGCACAAAAGCTCCCTCTCCGCCTTACCCGCCGGCCCAAAATGCATCCCAGCCATTCGCCATATTGTGCCAGCGTACACTGTACTGACGCTGTCTGAAAAAGGTCCTTATCTCTGAAAGTTGCCCCACTGCAGTGAGGCATAAAACCAAATCTTATCTGTAATTTATCTGCCGTGCATAGATCGCACAATCCATCAGTCGATACTGGAAGTAATCACCTCATCTTTAACTCATCTTACAGTTCTTAGCCGATAGTGTAGCTCAGCGTTTTTCCGGTGCCGCAGGAGCCAGTATATTTAGTTTTAAGATGCCCTCTGATGTGTCCTGCCTGATAGCAGAGGAGCTCTAAATGTTTACTCTGGCTGTATTATCAGTAAAGCAAAAAAGTCCCAAGATGTTTTGTTTATTTCTAAAAGCAGGCACATGGACATTAGTTTCACTTCTAATCCCACCTTTTCTCCACTCAAACACCTCCGGAGACCTTCCCTTTTCTTTCTCGCGATGTCGTTACCTATGTGAGTCACTGTCTGAAAGCGAAAACAAATATGTACCGAACGTTCGGTTCTGATCTGTTCACAGCGGAGTGCGTTTTGTGTCCGAGTGCGATTGCGTCTTACATTATGAACGAGTATATAGTTGCATTTTTAGTATTGATGAAAAGGGGGTGGAGAAAATACCAATTATCTTGACTATGTTGCACAAATGGAATAGTTGAAAATAATGCTACATTTTATTGCGACTGGTGAGCTAGTGTCCATAAATACCGAGGGGGAAAAACCCTCTATCTAACACCATATTTTACAATCATCCACTGGTAATTCGAAACGTTGGAGAGCAGGCCTTTGTTGAGCTCAGGCAAACATTTCTGTCGTGTTGCAAAATTTTGGTACAGTATGACATGGGCTTTGCACGCTGGAGACATTTTCATTTTTGATTAGTACGTCCTGAAAACATGCACACCTGTTCCGCTTCTCCGCCAAGTCAGACCTGTAGCTCGGTCACTGCTGGTTCACAGTATCAAATCTGTTCTTTGTATTTCGACAGCCAAATAAGTGGCTCTTGAAAACTGACTGAAGAGTGGAACCAACAGATTTGATGCACCACTTACTTCAGGGGCTGGTGATGGAACTATTGTGACCAACACGATTAGAGCAGTGTCTACCAAAGGAGGAAAGTGGATCCTCAATACGGGCGTGCAATCGAAGCAGCAGGAAACATACACAGTGAAATGATGTGATATAGGATGAATTTTAAAAGGACTTGCAGAAATAAGGCTGTTTTTGTTCTTGTCTGGCAGCGTTTTCCCGCGTCTCTGGGCTGCAGCTGAACAACCTTCTTCATTAAATGCCAACAGGGCAGGGCCGTACCACTGTAACTTCATCTGGCATTTCAGCAGCGCAGGTTGCTCCTGGACCAGGGGTCTGCAACCCCTCCCCAGGGACTGCTGTGGCTTTGTCCAGTCAGAGGCACAAGAAAACGAGCAAATAGCACTAAATCGACAAGATGGGGAAAAAAAATGTACTGGATAATGAACAAAAAAATATGAAAAAACAAGAAAATTAGTAATATAATTAAATAAATAACCAAAACCAAGTAAATGAACCAAAGTAAGCTAAATAATCCACATGATTAAGAAAAAAAGAGAAAATGCCAATTATCTTGACTATGTTGCACAAATGGAATGGGTGAAAATAATGGTACATTCTATTGCGATTAGGACAAAACTTCCCAAAATAATCATAAACCAACTTATAGGAAAATTGACCAAAATTTCACAAAAAATACTAAAATAACAAATCAGCTTGCAAAAAATGAATTATAAATTTAACAAACTAGTCAAGAAAATAAACAAAAATCAAAAGCTGAACAAAAATATGCAAAACAGTGAACCAAATACTCTACAAAATTAGCAATAATTTACTAACAATAATAATAAAAACAAAATATACACAAAAATGATAAAGAAAATGAACAAAAATATTAACTAAATAAACAAATGACAAAAAAATGACTAAAATAATCAATGAAATGTACAATAATATACATTAAATGAGCAAGTTAATAAACAACATTAATACAAAATTTAAAATAAAATTAAAAAACAAATACATTTTTAACACATTGCAGCTAAAATGTGCAGTATATGTCATGTTGTTCACAGAAGCTTCAGATTTTTTCGTGGCTCTCAACACGTGCATTTTTATTTTTGCATCTTTAGACCATACAGACTGTTTTACTCCCGTCCCGGACTGTGTAACTGTACGATTTACACTAAAATCTCATGGGCCGTAATCCTCCCAGGTCATCCTGAAGGACGTGGACTCGCTGCTCTACGTCGACACCGATGTGCTCTTCCTACGGCCCATGGATGACATGTGGAGCCTCTTTAAAGCCTTCAACAGCTCCCAGCTGGCAGCGATGGCCCCGGAGCACGAGGTCCCCAAGATCGGCTGGTACAGCCGCTTTGCACGCCACCCTTTCTACGGGGTCACAGGGGTCAACTCCGGCGTCATGCTGATGAATCTCACGAGAATCCGCAGCACGCTGTTCAAAGTAAGACCACAAATGTATTCATGTTTCTTCACACTCTGATCAGTAGAAAGCTGCGGCGGGCTGTCATTTCCCATTTGCATTCTGAGGGTGTTTTTTTTTTTTTTCCTCCCCCCTCTGAGCTGGAGTCACAGGCTGAGTACTCTGAGTGGGCTGTGATTGAAGCGTTCTGATTACCACACTGGCATCACAGACGTCTGCCCTCAGAACTCAATTTAGCAGCTCTCTGGCTCTTAATACCGGCAGCAGTTTGCAACTGGGAGCTGAAATGTAAATGTGCTCCTCCTTTGATGTGTTCCTGAAAAGGAAAGAGTTGTTCTCGAGCTGTTTTATGAGAGGATAATGTTGTTGGTATTCCAGAACAGTATGATCCCGAGTGGCTTGTCGTGGGAGGATCTCTTACATCCGCTCTATCAGAAGTACAAGAACCATATCACCTGGGGAGACCAAGACCTCCTCAACATCATCTTCCATTACAACCCAGGTACACTGCGCTTTTAACACAGGTGTAAAAATCTTCTAAAAGTCAGACAACAGACATTCAGTGTGGAAGCCTCCCTTTCAATATTCCTAAAGTGTGAATTTTTGGCCCCGGTGCCACTGTTGTTGATTTTCATGGCTCTTTTATTCATTTTGGGCATGATTTTGTTCTTTTTTTGTTCATTTTTCTCGATTATTTGGCTCGGTTTGTTGCTTATTTTTGCTCATTTTGATTGAAATATGATTGTTTAAGTCAATTAATAAATCTCCTCAATTATTTTGTTCATTTTTATTGATTTTTCTTCATTATTTTGTCCCCCCTACACTCCGCCCCGAAAGGTAAATCATTGCATATAATTAATTTCTAACGTCTATATATTTAACCTTTACTTAAACTTAATGAAATTTTTTTTTTAATCACATTTTTTGCAAGCGTTCCAGCCAAGACAGCAGCAGACAACTCTATAAGAATTTATACAAGCATCCTAGTATAATACATCGAATAATAATTAAAACCACAACAGTAAAACAAAAACGGCAATAATCAGTCAAAGCATCTGTAGCCAGATGTTTGTGTCTCCATGTCAATTAAAACTTGTGCGTGCATTTAATGAGACCAGCTCCTTAAAGGGGAGGGAGCAGAATATTTAAAAGCCTCCTTCCGCTGTTCAGTTCTGACCTTTTGGAGCAGACGGTTAGAATATGTCCTGAGATAAAGACTGTAAATATTTATAGTGTCTTAACAGATGTACTCCTCTCAATATACGAGTCAGGAATGTTCCACACCCCACATCTATGAAAGAGGACGTGACGAGTCGGCAGATCATCCATCCGACGCGAGCAACCAAAGACGGTGATGAGGGGAGGGCTTTGGTGTTTGGTACAAGTCTGAAGGCATCGTGACAAATGGCGTCTAGAGCTCTCAAACCCAGAGACGAAGCGTTTATGTAAATCACGTACTTGAAAGTATGTGATTTACAGCCACAGGTTTTATTTTTTACCTGAAAGGACAGTCACATCCTAAAATGAGAAAGCACCCAAAGTTTCACCCCCATTATTGGATTCTTTGACCTTTAAACCTACCATTAGCTTTTGGAATTGCATACCTGTCATTACTCATTCAATAGTTATTCATGAAAATTAATATTTCCATAATGGTTGTTTTCTTCTGGATCTGGCTCCGTAAATGTTGAAGAAACGTCAAATCTGTGGACACGTTACTGAATCACCAGACTTTCCACTACAATTTGGTGTCAGTTTCATGTCTATAGATTTATTTACTACCGTACAGTAGCTATTTTTACTCAACCTGTGTAGTTGATGCGTTCTGGATCACTACATATTCAGAGTATAAACCATATCCAGAATCTTAGAATCTTTTGTTTTTTGGCTAGATTTTCTGGATGTTGTGTGATGTTACAAGGACAAATGTTGAATTTGGCTCCATCTCACAATGGAACCCTTTAAAAATGTTCTGGATCCAGACAATGATCCTCATCACTCCCAGAATCTTATCCACTGGTCTTTGGGCCATTTCTGACCCATCCTGAAAATTGAATCCAGATCCATTCAGAACTCTTAAAAATTATGCTGTGCATGAACAAGCAGATAAATGAAAAAAAAAACTACCAGCAACAACATAACCTGCATGGCAGAGGGAATTAACAAAACAGTTTTAGTCTTTTTAATCAACTGCTGGATGTGAGGCGCAAAGGACAGAAAAATCATCAATCCAATCAATCATTAATTTGATAAATCGTCGTGGTGATTACACACACACACACGTCGTAAACAGGTTTTAATCGCGTCTTATTTCCTTTGCGATTAAAGAAACGAGGCTGGTTCCCGACGCGAGGCTGTGTCTGTAGGCTAACGGCAGACTCTGGCAGCAGACGGACCTCCAGCTGCAGCGGCCAGATGTGCACATTAAGCGCTCGGAGCGATCATCGGCGCCGGCACCGCCACTGTTTGCTTGAAAACGGAGCCGGGCCAAGTGTTTGTTTTACATGATATGGCTCCGAGCTCTCTCGCATCTCTAGTGGAATACTCCCGCTCTGACCCATTTTCACTTCTGTGATCAGAGCAGAGGTCTGAGGACTTTCATCTCTCTTCAGGGGATTAAAGGAAATCAAATGGATCTGACCTAGAACATAGTGGTGTGTGACCCATATTATGTCACACTGAGCTTATTTAATTTCCCCCAGAAATGTTTCTGTGTCTGTTTTATGTAAACATACAGTATGAACGCCAGTGCTTTTTTTCATTTTCATTCTTCACAGTATGCACGTGTTCTCATGTCAGAACTGCACTAATTATCCCCAGGACTGCTGCTCTGGAACAGTTGGAGGTCGATTCCCTCGCTCGACTATACATCGCAGCATGGCGCGCTTCGCTGTTTTCCACTCTCTTTGTATAAATGCGACTAAATAAATACACGGAGACAAACAAACAAACATGCAGGAGTACAGGGACACGACGGTGTTCTCTTAACCCTCAGTCAGTTCGTCTTCCAGTTAAGACAGTCGTTGAAGGCTTTGGTTCCACATGCTCAAATCCACCAAACTCTTTAGATCATTATAAACAGCATTATGTAACAACCTCATGTGATGCAATAACGGAGCCTGAATTATGTAAAAACAAAAACACATTGCAATAGTTAGTATAAAATATGATACAGCTGCATTTTGAATGATCGGAAGCTTTTTGGTTCTTTCGGGGATCCCTGTCAAAGACTAGAGTCGTGGACAAACGTGTAAAGATTTTTTTTTCCCAACAATTTATGTATTTATTTTTCGTACATCATATTATAACCATGAATCCAGATCTTACACATACATATTCAGGCTGTAAGCTCAAACCAAGCATACTGTACAGAAGAAAATGCTCTAGTTCAAAAAGTTAGTAAAGTATACACGTATGTATAAAATAACTGGAAATAAAGAAGTGCAATTCTTTTTCTGCTCCAGCTTCACAAACAAAAACACCGGAGGATTCAGATGAAGCAACCGGTTCTACTGTGTTTTCAACACGACGTTCTTAAACACTTAAAAGAAATTTTAAAAAGCTCTTTGTTGTTGTTTTCATGTGGTTATTTAGACTGTGATCACAAACAGACATAATGACCTAATTTAATGTTTGGGAAGTTAAATTTATCTCACACGTTTTCATTTTTACTGTTGTGATAATTCACTTTACTATAAAATTGTCATCATACAGAAGTGAAAAAAGCCTTTGTGATGTGTATTGATTTCTACAAAATGTGGCAGGTGATTATTACAACATGGATGTGATATTGCATCACAATTTTAAAAACTGTTACGTTTCCAGAGTTGCTCGATACTGCAGTGTTTTTAGGAAACCGACTGTTAAAATTGTCTTTCCTGTGTCTATTTGTTGTCAGAGAATAAATACAAAACTGAATCCCGTTCTGCGGATTCATCTGTTCAGAGTTACATTCCGAAAAAATAATTCTTTATTCTCGTCTGTCTTTTCTTCTTTTGTGTTTTCCTACTTCGTGCAAAGAGCTGCCCGATATTACAGAACCACCTGCAGTGTCCCACGTCTGCCTTTTAGCCATTTTGAAGCCACTCTACCCTCTTTGTCTTGCACACGGGCTCCAGAATATCTTGGTTTTTCTTTTTTCCGCAGAGTGTCTCTTTATCTTCCCCTGCCAGTGGAACTACAGGCCTGATCACTGCATGTACGGGAGTAACTGTAAAGGCGCGGAGGAGGAGGGGGTGTCCATCCTTCACGGCAATCGTGGGGTGTATCATGACGACAAGCAGCCGGCCTTCAAAGTGGTCTACGATGCGATACGTGATGTGAGTAGCTCAGTACTGTACGTGTGGTGCTGCTGATGCATAGCGCCCTCTGTTGAGGAACTGACGATGCACAGTCAGTGGCAGGCACTGGACCCGAAACTCTTTTCAAGGAGCTTTTGGGTAGTGCGGGGGTCTGCAACCTGTGGCTCCTGAGCCCCCCCGTACCCCCAGTGACTCCTGTGGCTTTGTCCGGCGATGGAAGTAACGTATTGACGCAAATCAAAATGAACAAAACGAGTATTAAATCAACGAGAAGAAGAAAAAACAAACTAGATAACGAAGGAACATTTGAAAAACGCGGAAAAATCCCCCCCTTAATTTAACAGCATTATCAAGTAAATGGCAAAAACCAATGAAAAATAACAATATTAAGAAAAATAATGAACACAATTAGGACAAAATTGAACAAAATAATCCACATCATGAACAGAATAATAAGGAAAAGGAACCAAAAAAATTACCTAAATGATGAATTAACTTGATGAAAATGAATAAAAAAATGAACAAATGAACAAAAATAAAATCATTGAAAATGAACAAAGATGAACAAAGAGTTAACTAAATAATTACAAAGCTAAAAAATGATGAAAATGAACAATAAAAAGAAGAAGAAGCTACAAAGTTAAAGAACAAAAAATGAAAATCATCAACAAAATAAATAAAAATCAACAAGTTCATAAATAAAATCAATACAAACAGCTGCAATAATGACCCTAACCCCATTTCAAGATTAGAAGGTATATAAATACTTTTGTCACTGCATGTTGGACTGTTCCTTTAAAGCCACCATCAAAAGAGCAAACGTTTATTCCAATCTGGGTCAGTTTTTAAATTTAGGATTTGTTTTCTCCAGCGGCAGAGTCAGTTCACTGTGCTCTGCTGAGATAAGCCTCTTAAAGACAGGCCGGGTGGTAATTTATGATTAATACAGACACCCCCCCCCCCCGACTCTGCAGATGGAAACGTAAATACCATTTAGCCCTTAATATGTTCCATTTAAAAAACTATCAGACTTAAATAGCTGCAGGATTAGATCTGATGCACCGTAACGTCTCTGTCTCTGCAGTTTCCATTTGAGGACAACATGTTCCAGTCGCTGTTCTACCCCATCCAGACCAACTTCCTGGACACGGTGAACACCTTGTGTGGCCGAATTCCACAAGTCTTCCTCAAGCAGATAGAAAAGACCATGAGGAAGGTGTTTGAGGAGAAAGTGGTTCATCACGTTCGACGGCACAAGTAACCGACGGAGAAAAAGACTCCGACCATGTCGTTGTGTCGTAACGGCGTCTCCCACGTTGAACTGGAAACCTCGTCTTGGTAGTTTGTTGGACTCGAGACATTTTTCTGGAATTATCTAATGAACTTTATGATCCTCTATCAATGGTGAGCCTATTAGAAGCATACAGTGCCGGTCAGTGATGCTGTTGAGTAGGTTTACCTTACTGCTGTCATTAAATTTTCATATCCCTCTTGTGCATAATGATGAGAATATTGGAACAGTTTTAAGACAATTATGTGAATTTTCATTTTGTTGAGAATAATGGAAGCTTCGGGTCTTCATCTCGCGTGTAGTTTTATTTTAAGGCATATTTTGATGTCTTTTTTAAATTGTCTCATGACCACGGTTTAAAGGAGACATACTGTATCATATCTCTTTAACAGCATAATTTAATTCTAACCATAGACTTTATATAAAAGATGGATATACCCTCCATGATGTCACCCACAGGTTTCTGAAGAGCTGCTTGGAAGCTCAAACAAGGAACCTCTGGTCGCCGCTATATTCCCATCACTGCCTGCTCACAAAAGAATGGACTTAGATGCAGAGCGTGATGGTACGGTGCCCCTGAAGTCCCAAATAGTGATATGTGTGATATTTATCTTGAGCGAATGAGATAGTATCTGGTGCAAGATTATCTTGTCTGGAAAGTGTTATTTATCTGCATTTTAATGCCGTCTATGTGCAAAGAGCCACAACAATTTCATTATATGACATCCCAAGATGAAAATGAAACAATTAGCCGAGTCCTCTCCTTTGTACAGTGGCTGAACGCTGCTAAAGTCCTGAAAGATGGATGAATAGATAATTATCCCCCAGGATTTATCATTCACGCAAGAGAAATAAATATATTGTTCGCACTAGATAATAACTCATTAGCACAAGATAACTTGTGGGAACAGCAAAAAAATACGAGGTGGGTAAAAATATGAGGTAGATTAATTGAAACAGTTAAGTCTGTATAGTCATGAGGTCTCAGCCTCAAATTGTGAAGCGCCTAGAGATAATCAGTGATTATGACTGGCGATTGAATTGAATTAAGACCTCTGGCTCAAATGTACCTGTCAATCAAAGCACCCATGCCCTTAATTATGTGCAAATATCTGCAATTAGATCGTCTAAATGGATGAGACATAAAAAATGTGCCCCTGTATGATGTGCACAGAGCTGGTAATAAACCACAGAGACCAAAACCGTTGTTCGTGCCAAGCTGTATACATGTTTATTTCTGTTTTGAAGTTGGACATTTTGACATACGACCCTGTGGAGACTGACTTGCTTTCGGAGCAGGCCCCTAGTGGACACTGACGGTACTGCAGTTTGACGCTTTCTCATTTAACTCACGGTGCAGTCATGGAGATTGCCACTTGATTCTAACATGTCCCTAGAATATGGATTTTAAGTTTCAGCCTGGCATCAAACAGGTTGTTTCAGTATGTGTCACTTAAAATACAAATAAGCTCCCGCTTCTCATATTTCTTGCGCCTTTGCCGTGGATTCCATAACGTTAACTCCCTGGTGTAGGATGTCAGTATGGATTCACTATGACATCACAAATACCCAGAAATTCAAATGGCTTGTTTCAGGTCTGATGCTCTGAAAAGGGGCTGTGTTTTTGTCCTTAAAGTGAACATTTTCAAACTGTAGCATTATTTTTTAGAGCCTCCAGGTCTGTTTTATAATAAGAAAAGACCTGCGACCTTATATTTCACAATATGTCTCCTTTAAATAAGTCTCCAGTTAGATTAGCTGTACAGTAAGCCACCTGGGACTTTGGAAAGCTTTACTACTTCAAGTAGTGAAATCATAAACCACTCCTCTAAAACAAAGTGAATGTTTTACCAGCAAATAACTTGAAATGTGTGAATGAAATGACATGGAAGCACCTGCCAAATGCCACTGACAGTATTAGTATTAGTAGAAGACAGAGGAGGAAACGTTAATATTACATACCGAATGTTATAATGCACTTTCAGAAGATTACAACTGAGGACTGGGTGGTTGTACGTACACAACAGGTCCATATGAGATGCTACACTGTCTGAGTGAACAAAACCAAAAGTGCTAGCATTTAAAAAGGAAAAAAAAAAAAACAATATCAAGTACTACAGCTGAGTTTGTGCCATAAATATTAATGTCTGCCATGTTTACTTTTACCAGAAAATGAATGGTGTTAGAGAGGGAGTCTCAGTTCATAACATTCTGTGTGGTCTGGTAAACACGTGATGACATGTTTTAGCAACATTATCTCACTGTAAATGTATGAAATCATTCAAAGTGGAAGCTGAAAATGGCTGTAGAGTTGACTTGTGTTTCTGAATTAAACAATGCAATGTACCAAGTCTGCTTCTGCCTCATTTACAATAACACTATGTATTGGGTATCGGCTTTCTTTCAGTTTGGTTTACACATACAATGGACCATAGCAGTGGTTCTCAACTAGTGGATGAGGACCCAAAACTGGGTCATGGACACATTTTCAGTGGATAATAAAAATCTATATACATTAATGCTTTGTATCTGATGTCCAGCATGTAGCAACTGTAGTAATGGTAACAAAGACATTTTGACTGAAAGTTATCTTGTAATTGGTATTAAATAACTTGATTAATTTTCATTCATTTTGATATTTTGCGTTTTTCTCGTTTTTTGAATTTGTTGGCTTTTTTTTTTTTCATTTTTGTGAATTCTGTTGATTTTCATTTGTGTTCATTGTCCTAAGTGTTCATTTTGTGACTACAGCGGTGCCCCGGCTAAGGAATTTAATCCGTTCCGGTGTCACGGTCATTGGGTGGATCACTCATTAGCCGAGGCGAGTTTTTCCATAGGAATACATGCAAAACCAATTAATCTGTTCTGGACCCACGAAAACGCCCATATAAAGTATGCATCACACACCCGTACGTGCACATTTATTGATTGATAAAGACACTTACCGGAGGAGGATGAGACGCCATTTGTCTTAGGACCCATGATGAAAAACACAAAATGAAGCAGTATTTTAGGTGAAAAAACAGGTGGTAAGATTCGTGACCCAAAACTGTACAGTTTACAAAATTCGTAACCCGAAACTTCATTGGCTGAAATGTGCACATACAGGTGTGTAATACATACTTTTATATGGGAGTTTTCATGGGTCCAGAACGGATTAATTGGTTTTACATGTATTCCTATGGAAAAACTCGCTTCGGCTAATGAATGATTCGCTCAATGAACGTGACGCCGGAACGGATTAAATCCGTTAGCCGGGGCACCACCGTACTTTGTTCAATCGTTTGGTTTTTATTTTCATTTTGTTGTCTTGCACATTTTGAACAATTTTTGTGCTCTGAATTTTAATACAATAATGAGAATGTGTGTGTATTTTCTTCAACAGATGCTGTGTTTACTAGTTTATTAAAGGAATGCATCTGTCTGGTTGGAATTCCATAAAAGTTTGTAAAACCACTGGTGAGTGTGGGTCAGCGCGACCAGCTGAAAATCACTGTACTATCGAGGCCATTAACTTAGTATTCCTTCTACTGTCACTGACAGGTTTGAACCTAATTTACAGATTAAATTCATGCAGTGTTTGGGGAAAATGCCAAAATAATATAAATGGAATATTATATGTTCTTCTCTCAACTCTTTCTTAAGGAGATGCGAGAGTTTTAAGAAAGCTGAAGACATCATGTATGATTCATTTTGATATTATCGGGGTTTAGGTGTTTGAGTTCCCAACTTTGGGAACCAAAATTGTTTTATTAATCATCATTGTTCATTTTCTTTATCACGTTGTTGGCATTCTCGTTTTTGTTCATTTCTCCTATTTTGTTACTTTTTCTTCACTGTGTGCATTACAGTGAACCCTCGTTTATCGCGGGGGTTACGTTCTAAAAATAACTCGTGATAGGCGAAATCCGTGAAGTAGATTCCTATGGAAAAACTCACTCCGGCCAATGGGATGGGTGAATAGAAAGCAGTGTAAAGCGCTTTGAGCGCCGTAGGGTAGAAAGGCACTATATAAGTGCTATATAAGTGCATTTACCATTTACCATTCATACGCTGTAAAAAAAAATACTGTACATGAAATTTGCACAAAAAAAATCCGTGAAGCAGGTGAACCGCGTTAAAGCGAGGGTTCATTGTATTTCTAACTTCCCCCTCAGTTTTGTTCATTTTTGCTCACTTTATGCCAGCATACTTTTACAACGTCAACTCAAAATTAAATCCAAACCTCATTGCTATACATTTACAGAGTAACATTCTATTTAAGACATGACGACTTATAATGACTGTTTGTCTAACTTTGGGTACCGAGATGCTGAAACTTCTCTTTTTGCTCTGGAGGCTGAAGAAGTTTGGGAACAGTGTCTTTTTGAAGCTTTATTGTAGCAAATTATGGTTGAGTAAATAAATGAGCTGGGGGGATTCCTCTACTACGTGTGCTTTCCAGTTTAACTCCGCTTCTGCCTCCTTTCACGGTGTATTATTTTTTTAAAGGACTTCGTCGCAGACAGACTGGAGCGTGTTGCTCTGTCTGCCGCTGAACATGCACTGACCTCCCGGCGCCATATTGAAATGCTCCCGCCTCCTCCTCCTCGCCGCCTCAGATGGTAGCTTAGCAGCCGTAGCAGTAGCCGCCAGTCTGCCGCTTACATCCACAGGACTGACACAGGGCGACGACGTGATGGAAATTGACTCGCTTCAAGAGGCGCTCAGAGGTCGACCTCGCCTTGTTCTGACAGATTCTCTTTTGTTGTTGTTCGTTGATTTCACGTGGTGTTTACTGTTTTTCGCAGTGAATATATTCCGATAAATAAACAGATGCTAGTGTCGTCAGCTAGCCGACAGTCGGGGACGAGCTAATGCTAATGCTACAGCTACAGCCAATGACACGGAAATGCTCAGCGGTTTGACCAATACGTGAACCAGACCAGAAGGCTAACGCCGGCAGATTTATTACGCTTTGTGGGCGTATTTGTATCTATCCCTATAATTTCCTTGTGGATACTTTACGTACGGGAGAAGTAACTGTCCGGTGTCACCGGCTGGCTGCTGTTCGCCGGCTACGCTGTTTAGACGCAGCTAAGTGCACATGCTAGCGAGTGAGCTAGTCAAACTTAAGCTAGTAACAGCTAGCAAGCGGCTAGACTGGATGCATAGCATCAGCTAGCTCGCTACGTTATGTAAATAGCAGGCGTTACTGTTCAAACAGTGTAAATATCACGAGTGTCGCCAGAGAGCTGCAAGCACCGCTTCATGAGTTAAAGTTAAATTAGGTATCTGCAGATAGATTAATGGATTTAAAGTAGACTTATCAGGAGGGAAGGCTAATGCACATGAAATCAAAGCCTTTTAATGCATAGGCTGTTATTGAGGTAAATTTGTGTTTTTTTCTCTCCTCAGATTTTGATAAAAAGGCAAAGAAGGAGGCATGTCCTCTTTTGGAACAGTTTCTATGCCATATTGCAAAGACGGGAGAGACCATGTAAGTGTACACTGTGTACCACACTGTACTACTGTTTCATACAGCAACCCATGAATTAACTTAAACAGCTATGTAATGTTATTTTAACATATTGCAGACCATTTTGTATCCATCGTCTAGGTAACATTAGATTTTTTTCCCCCCACTCTATTGCCTTATGAGTGTGTGATGTATTCATTCATTTTCTTTTCAGGGTTCAGTGGTCTCAATTTAAGAACTACTTCCTGTTTAAATTGGAGAAGGTGATGGATGACTTCAGAGCCTCGGCACCTGAGCAGAGAGGCCCTGCTAATCCAAATGTGGAGTCCATTCCATTTGAAGACATGAAGGAGAGAATCCTGAAGATTGTGAAGGGATATAATGGGTACGTGTTTCTTCAAGTTTACAGTAGTATCTGTATGTGTCTGATGTCTTGTCTAATACTATATTGTTGTTAGGAAGACAAATTATTACACAGATTTTGTTTGTGTACTTTTACCAAAATCACTGCTGTGATACTGCCTCAATGCAGATGATTTTTAGGTGGCATGTCATAACGTCATTAGCATCTATGAGTATTCCCGTGTTGCTTTCTGAACTGTGGTGGCAGATAATTTTGTCCTCTGCTTTGAAGCATTAATGGACCTCGGTGTATCCCCAATTGGCTGATGCTTTCTTTAATAGTCTCTTCGTTCCTGCCGGTTGGCTGCTAACTATTTCTCGGAGAGTAGTGTTAGGTCACACAGATGCTATGTAACATAACTAGAGTTGCAATGGTTTCATGGTATTTTGTTAAATGGTTATGATGCTGTGCCATTTTGCTTAGTGGTTATATTGGATAAACAGCTAAATGGAGAATCTGTCCAGAGGGCATATTTTTGCTGTCAGACTCAGTAACGGGTACAGCAGGTGTATGTAGCATGTAAAATGGATTTGAAAACTGGTATCAGAGATAAAGATGAATGTCTCAGCATTACTACATCGTTATGTTACTCCAAAAATGAGCACGGAGTTGTTCTGGAGGAAAGAAAGTGGCTGCCCAAGGTGGGAATGTGTATGGAACATGCAGTGCCCGCCAAAACTATTGGAACAAGTGAGGCCAATTCCTTTTTTTTTGCTGTACACCGAAAACATATGGGTTTGACCTCAAATAATGAATATGAGACAAAAGATCAGTATTTCAGCTTCTATTTCCAGGTATTTACATCAATCGGTTAAACATTGTAGAAGATGGCACCTTTTGTTTGAACCAATTCTTTTTTCAAGTGAGCAAAATTACTGGAACATGTGTCTGACAGGTGTGTTTTGCTGCCCAGATGTGTCCTATTACACTGATTATTCAAACAATAAATAGCACAGAGTGTCCTCAGTTTCAGCTTTGGGTTTTGCCTGTGCAGATGCATTTATAGTTAAGCAGGTGTAACCAAGATGGAGGTGGTAGGTGTTTGACTGGGGCGGTGCACGTGTCAAACGGTAACGTAGGTGTCGTAAGGTGAGCTCCGGGAGAACAGAAACCTCCCGCGGAGACCCCGCTGACATGGTCTGTATTCATACTGAAAATCGAGATCAAGCGTGAAGCTGAAC
>JAQQAE010000972.1:0-28205 GCA_029823295.1 Pseudamia nigra
CCACTAACCCCAGCCGGTCGAGGCAGATGGCCGCCTACCCTGAGCCGCTGGTTCTGCTGGAGGTTTTTCTCTTTTGTCTCTTCTGTTGAAAGAAGTCCCCCCCCCCCCTTCCTTTTGTTTGCAGCATACACTGGCTGCAAACATATGAAGACCCTCACCAGTATCAGTGTTTGGATTGTTCATTCCAAGCTCCTGTAGAAACATGGTGGACCTCCTCTCTGTAAGTGGCTTCTCTAAGAGCCATTTGCTATTTGTTTTGTTTACGTTGTTGTGGAGTACTTCCACCTGCATGTTGCCCACTTGGCATCAAGCATTTAATCAGTAGGTAATGAGTGGTAGGTGTTATGCTTGGTGGTGGAGCAAAAAGTTTTTTGAATGTGATGGTTTGCTTTTTAGTTGCTCTTTTGTTTTAGGGAGGGAAGAGAGAGCATGTGCATGCTTTCTGTAATAAAGACTCCAAGTAATAAACTTCAGTGGTATTGGTAAAGTGGATTTTCATGTGCATGTTTCCTTTCACATTTCACTCTAAATAATTGTCTTCAGAGCAACTAAGTGGCTTTTTGAGTGATGAATAGTCACTACATATTCTAAGGAAACAAAAACACAATGACTCTATTCTCAAGTTACTAATAAAACTATAATTTTGCATATTATATTCCTCTGTTTCAAATGGATTCCTGTAAATACCACAAACCTTTGATTAAGCTGAAAATCACAACGTTACATAATGGAGAATACAAGTAGAAGTCAATATGTGACCAAAAAAGACTCAAACATAAGCCACAGTCAGTAAAGTTGGAAGTATGTACAGTATTACCACATTTCTGTACTAAAGGTAGCACAAGTGTGGGGCTCCAGGCCCCCTAGTCTGTTTAACTTTTTTTTTTTTTTTTTTTTTTTTTTTTTTAGACAATGCCACCTTGTAGGATATAAGGAATCGAATTCTCTTTGTCAGCGGGTTTTTCTATTTTAAAACAAAGGTGCACAGGTAGGCCCCTTAAAACAAAGCACAAGGAAGTAGTGTCTGATTAATAATTTTATTTCCACAATTATTAAAAACAGGCTGTATTAACAGTTAATTTAAGATTAAACACCAAATACAAATAACACTTAAGAAACCAGTCCATGTGAAATTAACAAAGAGGAAAAAAACAAAGATCAATCAAAAGCACTGCAAACTACTCAAAGCAAACTGGTAATAATCAAAGGAAACTTCACAACATCAAACCAAAAGCAAAATAAACCTCACAAAACCAGTAAACTAAAGTGCTACATGTTAAAAGGTGTGAAAGTACTGTACAGGGTCAGCGATAAACTGCTAAGATTCAAATAGTTTGTTTTCCTGAGTTTTAAAGTGCTAGTGCTAAAATGCTAGGGCTAAAGTGCTAGTACTGAACGGGACAACACAGCTAGGGCAACTTTAGTACAGCGAGCACAAACACCATACAAAGAAACCCCCCCCCCTCCCAAAGTGACTGTGACATCACTCACTGCATTCTGAAGGGCCATTTTGAGGCCAATTGGGTTGTCACTTCGTGGATGACATTTTGGAGACAAAATCAGGATGTAATCATATTTGGACAAATGGTGGCTGAGCTACAGTAGCAGGGGTCTCCTGGGAAAGCTAATCATAGCCATTGGCTTATTGACGTGGCAAAACTTCACCAACCATTGCCAAACAAAGTCATATTATTGAAATACTGTATCTGACGAAAAACTAAGCACTGTTGAAATAGAAATACAAACAGAAAATACAAAGGTCAGACTCAGTCCAGCTCCTCTGGAAAGTTGAGTTACCATAGTGACATGTCAATCAAAGCCCAGAACAGCAGTGATTCATTGAATTATTTCCCATAATATCTTAAAAAGTTAAAGACCCTTGTGAGGATTAAGGGGTAGAAAATGGATGGGAGCCAGGGCTTCTTGGAGCTGAACAGTGCCCCACCAGCCAACAGTGGTATTACACCTGTAAGTTACTTCTGCATCTGCCTCACTCAACAGCAGACCAGCAGGGGAGGGGGGACAATTGACAGTCCTGGTGCCCATTGACCCTAGTGTGAGTTGTACATGATAACAACTCCTAAACTCATTTTTATATGTTGAGCACTCTCTTTTGTGAAAATTGAACCACCAGGGTAGTAGGAGGGGGGCAATTGCACCTGCAAACAAATCTGTCCAGTTGTGTGAGTGTGACCTTAATCTTACTTTGAAATATATGCAGTACAGATGTAAAATTTGATTTCTTAACGACCAACCATTTCAGTTCATGCAACAAGACGTCCTGTGACATCCAATGAAAGATGCACAGCAAAGCAGTGAATAATTAGCTGAAACAAATAACCCCACTGCTCCTGAGACACCTGCACCAATCTGGTGCTTTATCACCTGAAACATACATACAATAAGCACCCAAAATAATATGAGGTGATGCACTTGTAAAAAATCACTGCAAATTCAAAAGCAATGACTTTTGCAATTAAAGCAATAATGTCATGAGAGTTCAATCATCTAAACTGGAACAGAATCTAGCACTGCTAGATTTAAAATGAAAGCTCTTTTCTCAGTAGTGGATAAAAATCAAATCATGTTAGATTTTCAAGTTGTAAAAAATAAGTGTTATCAATTACAGTATAACAGATGAGCAAAAAAAGCAGAGCAACTAACCAACAGTTTGTGGTACTGTACCTCTTTGTAGAGTCTGTAAGCTAACAGCAGAATCAGGGAAGCAGGAAGGAGGAAGTGATGTTGGTAAAGGATATGTAGGTGCATATTTAACATGTAGAAGGCTGAGGTAAGTGATTTGGGGGATGCAGAAAGAGGGAGTAGATAGAAGAAAGAAAAAGAAGGATGGATCACTTTTCCATATTGCATGTGCAGCAGAATCTATCATTTTGGTGAGCCAGATGTGCGTCATTCACATCAAACTTTCCAAATTAAAGGTCCACCTCACCCCTCCACTCCCCTCTGTAATCCACTCTCCTCTTACCATTCTGAGTCTGTGTGTGAAACACACAATACATACACTCACACATATACAGTACATGAATACACACAAACTTCTTCCTCTTCTTTTTCCAGGGGAAGTTGCTGAGCGGGCTCATTTAGGATGTTTTGTAACAGCAGCTTAGCCTTAGGATGCAAAACACATTTCTGCGCTACCAGACGAAGGCACTGCGGGTTATCTTATCTGATTATGGAAAGGGGTGGTGAATGTTATTTGCATGCTGCACTGATGTTCAAATAGCAGTTTGAATGCTTCCTCAGCAGGGAAGGACTGTGATTGTATGGTTGGTGAGCAAACAAGGGTATTAGATGTTATCAGCTTTGGCCTACTTTACTATCCTGGGTGTAATGCATGACTTTGTATTACAAAAACTTCATTCAGCTTAAGCATACATCTGTCTCCAACACCACCTTCTTACTCTTTTCCTGCTGTCCTCAGTAACATATGCATGTGTGACTGTCTGTGTGCAAGTTCCTCAACCCTGCATCTGTGGCGCTTTATGGCAGTGATATGTTAAGTACCTCATATTACAGTCATAAAAAGGTCTGTAAGTTGCTTTAAGCAGTTTAAAGCTGGAGAGGTAATGCCGCAAATCACCGCCTGCACTTTACCCTGACACGCATCAACACAGACACATACTGGACCCTGTTTGAGCCACAGCCAAGGGGCCTGTCTGCCTTTCTTAATGCACACAAAATGCCAAGAAATGAAGAGAGAATGGGACGTCATGTTAGAAGAGGAGACAAGGGGACAAGAGAGGAACAGAAACAGAAAGAACGATGAAAGTGAGGGTGGAGGGACTCAAAAAAGGAAACTTCAAGCAGACAGTAATAAGGTGCAGAAAGTGTCTGAATTGTAAATGAGTAGCTGTCACTCTGACAGCAGAGCAACCGGACAGACACATGACGAGGCTTTCATCCCTCAGCATAGCGTGTCACTGCCCGGTAAAACAGAAAGGTAGAGATATAAAAAGAATATTTTCTCATTTCAAGTCCATTTTCCCTGAGATTGGAGAGCGCAAGATAAGTAAAAAAGGAGGAAAACACCCCTGGACCCAGAATCTGTCTCTTTCTGTCAGCCCATCAGACGCTCACACACAATGAGAACGCTAACTTTCTTTGAGAGAGTTCTTTTTAGCCGCACTGCAAGATGAGGTTTGATACCTGCGATTCTCCAGTTAATCCTAGTTAGAATTTGAATAAAAGGGAAATTATTGTCTTTCTCTTCCTTCTTTACCTCACTTCCATTTTCACTCCAACACGGTCTCCTTCTTCCAATCTTTGCCTCTCTTTTCTTCAGCGCCCAGTGCAGAAATAGCCTGACCTCTGCATTTTCTCCTGTCCTTAAGATTGGTTTTAAATACTCAGCAGATTAAAGCACAGGCATGAAAGCTCACATTAGCCATATATTTAAAAATCCCCCTGGCCGATAATCCATGTATTTGTCAGAATCAAACACAGGGGAATAGAAAAGGGACCAATGACATGATGAGTAGCCTGAGCCAGACGTATTGTGAAGGGGAATTAGAAGGAGAGAGATACATTTAACAGAATGTGGCCCAAGAAGAAAGTCCTTCAGGATGATTATTGAAATTCACTCAAGACTGGCTCACATGAGCATTTGACAGGACAAAAAGCACTGTGGCAATTTGACGACCTCTGATGCCCTTCACTGTCTCTCATGCAGTCCCACACACATACACCCACCTAGAATGAAAGTCTTGACAGTCCACACAATGACAGATGTGTAATTTTAAACTTTACTCATGAACGCTGGAAACTGCAACCTTCACAAAGTATTATTGCCCATAATGAAACATTTTCGAAGGCATTAAATGCGTCTTTGTCGAATCTACAGTTGTGTAAAACTCACTATCATTCACACTAAGCAAAGGGATGAATTTATAAATTGCCCGTATTTGATCTTTCTTTTCTTCCATTGCTTTAGTTTTACTCTTGAGCTCAAAAGAGATGCTAATTTGGGTGTGATGCATTGAAAGACACGCAAGCATTGAAAGGAAGAAAAAAACACGAGATGAGTAAATGCACACCCACACCAGTCAATCGGTGGTATTTTCTATCTCCTACAATACTTTCCACAGCTATTCCTCTTATTTATAAACAGTCCCTGGTGGATCCTTGTTAGTGCCACCGTTGACATCCCTTTTTGTTCTGGTGCATTTCTTAAAGCTATCGAGAGGAGCTAAATAGGAGAGATGAATACCCTGGGAACCGAGATGTATAGGTCAAAAGAAATCATTGAGCCTTTCACAACCACAATTCACCCACAAACACATGTAGTAAATGTCAATAACCAGTTCTAGAGAATTCCAGACCATAACATATTGCATTCAATGGTATGAAACCTCCAAGGTTATGAAAACTACAGGACATTAATCTTTTTATTTTATTCATCTTCAAATGAGTGAACTTACTCATTTAACGAAGTCAGCTTGTGAAAATAAAGGACAAAAACTACAGTCAGTTCTTGGAATATGTTTTATTAATTAAATATTTTTGTGTTTCGCTTGTCATTCCTTTGAAGTATGACCTGTCAAAAGGTTAAGCAGTTATAAAGTCAGACAGAATGAGATTTATGTAGCTGCTGAAGCTCAACTGACTTACAGGGTTTTTATTTATTGCACTTTGACATTTTTAAATTTCTAGTGCCCTCTGTGATTCATTTACTCTCTATTCATAAAAAAACTACAACATCAATTTATTTATTTTTTAAATTCCTTCCTCATGTGTATTATTTTTTTGTTCTGTTCCTCTAAATTAGAGGTCTGCCACCTGTGGCTCCGGGGCCACATTGATGGAAATAACACATTACATTTAAATGAAAATGAACAAAATAAGCACAAATCAACACAAAGAAGAAAAAGTTAACTAAATTAACAAAAATGAAGACAAAAGTAAAGAAAATATTCCACAAAATTAGCAAAATAATCAAGAAAGTAAACAAGATTAAACAATAGAATAAATAAAATGAAGAAAACAGGAATAAAATAAATGATAAAATAAACAGTACTAAACAATGTAATTACATCAATGACGAAGAACAAGAAGATTAACCAAAATGAACAAACTTTAGGCAAAACTGAACAAAATAATTCAGAATATGAACAACATTCTTCTGAAAACTGACAAAATTGTACAAAAATGACTAAAATTGTAAAGAACTGAAAGAAAAATAAACACAAATTAACAAAATCATGAATAAAAGGAGCAAAAAATAACAAAAATGACAGAAGAGTCAAGTTAAGGAACAAAAACAAGAAAATAACCTAAAATAAGCAAAAATAATGACCAAAAAAAGTTGCATAAAATTGAATACATTTTATCAACCCTTCCATTCATGGTGTGCACTACACTGTCATATGAATGCAGAGAGTAAGGAGATGACATTAAATTTACAATCATTGCAAAATTAAGGCAAAATGCAACAAACCAGTGAGTAAAATGTACCTTTTGCTTCATGAAGCAAAAGGTACAAAATAGTGAGGAAAATGTGTAATAGTGAATAAAATTTTTAAAAATTGTCCAAATAATTGTCAAAAGGAACAAACCGATCAAGAAAATTTCAAGTATTTTTTTCTATTTCACTGTTTGCTGAGTTACTGCACATTGCTTTGGTAGGGCCGTAGAATTAGTCACACAAATTAAAGCCACAGTATTTGCAATAGCGAGCACTATTTGGCCTTGTATAAACCACTACAATACAAAAATACTTTACAAATTGTGAGGTTGAGTTGTAATTTTGTTTTTATACATTGTCAAAAAGTAGCTAAAGCATCATTTTGATTGTATTTCACCAACCATTTTCAAGCACTACCTCACTCAAAATAAGTGACAGTATTTCAAAGATTGTTTGGCTATACCACCAGGTTGAAAACGTAATATCCTCAAATTTAATAGTCATTCACATGCATGAAAGGATTTTAAAAAGCAATAATAATCAGTAAAATGAACAAAATTTCACTAAAATGAATAAAACAATGATCAAAAAATTGCAAACCACAATACAAATAATCAATAAAATGAACAAAAATTTCACCAAAATGAACAAATTAAACAAAATGAAGACAAAGGTCCATCATATGTCATGTGGTTCATAAAGGGTTTTGATATTTTTGCACCTCTAGACACATATTTCATCATCTTTATGTCCAAAAATGGCTCTTTGTATTGCAAAGGTCGCAGACCCCTGCTCAAAATTAACCCTACTTACCTATTGCTACATGCATTGTGCTGGTTATTGCATCAGAACTGATATGTCAGCTTAACACTGATGGCCACAGTAATATGACAGGGCTCTCTGGTTACATCTCTGTCTGCTCTTCTGAAAATCTGCAGTGGAGAAACACTGCACATCATATCTTAAGAAGAAAGAAAGAAAATCTGTAGAATTTGTCAGACACATGCAGCAGAAAGGTTGCTGCAGAAAGTCAATCCTATCCTCCCATTTCCATCCTTCCCAGTCTTGAACCAGTCACACAATGCAGAGGTAAAATCATAGAGGCTAGTCCACATCTTTCTGCCTCTGAGTGTGTGATTCTTTTGGAGACAAAGACCCCTGCTGTAGGGATTCCTGTGGGAAAGGCGTGCGGCCGGAAGATGTGAGCACGCCGGCGAGTGATAATGTCAGCTGGAGAGATACGGCGTGTCATTTTACACAACCACACATCAAAAAAGACAGTGGGGGAAGAGAGGAGAAGACAGCATGCCATTTGTTTGCTTTGATACAAGATCGCGCTGAGGGAGGGACTTGAAGACTGCGCAAATGCGTGTGTGTGTGTGTGCGTGTGCATGTGTGTGTGTGTGTTTTAAATGTGTGTTTGTTTGTCCTGCATGGGAGCAGATGAAGGGATAGAATTTCAGGGATATTTTTTAAATGGTGTGGATTAGGTTTCACCTTAACACACACACGGACACCAGTACAGTTGTGTCCAGCCTGATTTAGGAGCCTTTTAGTCAGAATTTGAAATACTTTATGAAAAACATATAATAAAAAGTACCAACATATTACAAAAGATAGCTCTAGTGTTCTATATTAGTAAAAAAAAAAAGGCAAAAAAATTGAAATTCTCCTCTTACAGTAGAATGCCATAGGAGTTTGCAACCTTTATAATCTAAAGAGTTGTTTTTGGACAGAAAAAAAATGTGCAAAAAATGGCACAAAAAATAGTCAGATCATTGATCTACTGCATTTTAGCACATTTCAAGACCAATTTGTTTATTATTTCATCTTTGTTCCAATTTTTATTATGTGTTCATTTTCTTAATTATTTAGTCCTTTTTACTGATTATTTTGTTCATTTCTTCATCATGTTTCTATATTATTTTATCAGTTTTTGTGGGGTTTTGTTGATTTTTCTGCTCATTTATGATTAGTTTAGACATTTTGTGTAGCATTTTGTTCAGTTTTAAATTAATCTTGTTCATTATTTTGCTTTTTTTTGTTCATTTACTTGATTATCTTGTCCAGTTTTTGCTTCTTTTATTTATGGTTTTGTTCATGTTTGATCATTTTATTAGTTATGGTGTTGAATCTTGGTCATGATCTTGATTATTTTGTTTGTTTCATAGGTTATTGTTTTTAGTTTTTTGTGAATGTTTTGTAATTAGGTAGTTTTTTCTTCTTCTTTTTGTTGACTTATTTTGTTCATTTTGATTTATTATAATGTGTTACTTTCATTTCTGGACAAAGCCACAAAGTCGTTGGGGGCTCCCCTGAGTTAGACCTTTATAAAGGATGTTCAGATATTGAGAGTGTGCAAAATAATGTTATGTGCAAGTATGTCATTAGATGTAAGAATTATACAGACTGACTGGCTGGCTGGAAAGATTTCCCGTGTTGTTCAGTGGTGCATTTGTGTGGTGTCAGTGAACATGCACCTGTGACCAGCCAGTACGTCATGGTGGGCGTAAAAGGTATTGTCCTTATAGTGGACATCATTTGCCTCTCTACCACCACCATCAGTGAATTCAGTTCATAGTGTGTATAAATTAGTGGACAAAGTGACCCTGATGTCACCCATTGGTTTCCGAACGGCCATTTTGAAGCCAATCAGGTTGTCACTTCCTAGATGACATTTTGGAGCCAAAAACAGGATTTAACCATATTTGGACGAATGGCAGCAGAGGCACCAGAAGGTAGTATGTCAGGGGTGTTACAATCCTGGTTTTCATAGGCATGGTTTTCAGCTCAGGGGAAAAATACATATGACACATGTTGGAAGAGGTGGGCGTGGTTTGTGAAACTCACTCTCATCAGCTCCATTGCAGACAGCTGTGTGGAATGAAGTTGATTTAAAGAACTCAGACAGACACAGGAGCGGATGGATTGAGAACGCAGCCACAGAACTCAGAGAATTGAGACACAGATTCAGAATTGAGGACTTAGAGACATGAGAGAGTTTCTGAAACTCCAGCAGCTTGTCTGAGACAGCAGAGCTGAACAGACCTGAGCCATTGTTCTGCGAGAACGAAGCATTGAACTTTTACATCACATGCTGACACTATGTGTGTATATATGCATCTTTTAAAAACTCTGAACTACATCACCCAGCGTCCCCTAGCGCAAAGGGGTGATCGATACCCGATACTTTTGTTCAGCTCCTCACAGACATCCTTGACTCTCACTTTTGGAGAGCATATACCTGTAAGATTTAAGCATCAACGGACTAAGAATTTGTTCCAGAACTGGCCAGAAGAGTGTACATGTGAAGTCCTTGAGTCACACAATGAATCAGTGTCTCCCCCTCATTCTCTTTCTCTCTTATTACCTCTGCATATGGGGAAAAGTATGCAAGTGTGTGTTAAAACAATTTGTTAACACACACACACCAACTGTCTTGGCTGGTACTCCTAATTATTCTCTTCCAACTAAAGGCCAAGACAAGAAGAGAGGAGTGATAAACACATTTTCTTCATGTCTTTTGCTCTGTGTTCACTTCAGTGTGCGCACACCACTGTGTGGTTTTGTGATGCGGAGCAGCTGTGACAGTAAACATGTTTATGAGTGGCTAATAGAAAGCAGGTGGTGATTGGCTCAGATCCACGCAGCAATCAGTGCTATTGAGACACTAATACAGATGCCAGTGTGTGCGTTAAAGCTGCAGTTGGTAACTTTTTTTTAGTCATAACTGGTGAAACTGTCACAAAATTCTGGTAGTCGGACACTAATACAGTCATGTGGGGGGAAAATGGCTCCTTTTGCATCTACTACAGCCTCAATCGCTCGCATTCAATTCCACTATAAGGATAGTGTTAGCTGGTTGTCAATCGCCCTCATGTACACACTTCTCCTCCTTGTGCATCCAGCCCATATCAGGCATGCGCTGCTGCAGTTGTAACGTATGAGGATAAACATTGTAATGGGTGAGAAACAAAGAACTCATTGAGCTAAATTACCAATTCCTTCTTTTGCTACGGCATACATCGCAAGAAAGAGAAAGAAGAAAACCACAGCAGATGGTGAGAGCCTGCACCTCTGGACCTTCATGACCGGGGTTTTGACACAAGCCCTAACCAGCTCCAAACAGTGGTCACAAAGGACCACAGGGTCTGAGTGACTGTTCAGAGCCATCTAGAGCCTACATCAGAACACCAGCCATGGAGCAGCCTTTGTTATCATAAGATTTATTTATCACATTAATTCTACTGATCAGTATGGTTTAAAGAAAAACTTTGTGGCTTTTCATCTTACTCTGATGTGTACAGTATGTGTTTGTTGCATTTTCTTTACTTTTCATGTAAACAGTGACAGGTGGTTGTTTTGTAACGTACGTGCTAGCATTGGAATATGCTAAACAGTGACTGTCAGATGTGTTTACCTGCAGTTGCTCAAGTGACTGTAGTCGCACACTGAATGGTACACGTGCGTTGAGGAGGAGGGGCTTAGGAGAAACAGGAGAAAGAGGGGGCGGAAAATGAGAGCTGTGGAGGATAAAATTTTAAGTCCTAGATTTTCTTAAAGTTGCGAACTGCAGCTTTAAGGTCAAATGTGCACACACACTCCAAATAACACTGGTCACAGGTATTTTACTACAGGAAAATATTTATTACTGTTATAAATTCAGCCCCGAGATACTGTAGTAGTATTTTGTAGCCACATGCTGTTGTCTTTGCATAAGTAAAAGACTGAGCCGTGCTATGTTTGTGTTTGTTTATGAATATGTGTGTTTGCAGCATGAGTGTGTGTATGCTACCTTCCAACTTTGTCTTTATTTGTAAACTTGCATACTCATATGTGTACCAGAATGGGTGTGGGCACATATGAGTGTGTTTGTGAATGTTTGGATAATTTGGTCTATGCGCTGTATTCCCGCTCTGGGTCTGTTTATTTGAATATGAATGTGTGTGTGGGGGGGGGGGGGTTGTATGTGCATGTGTGTGTTGCGGCCTCTCTCTCTTTTGGTTGAGTCTCATGGCTTCGTATGGATTTTTGGGGGTTGTTTGTAAACATCAACAGCAGTAAGTTTTATTTTATTGTATTTTTATTTTACGATATTATTCCCAGATGGCTGCTAAAGCTTGCAGGTTTTTAATGTGTCTACCATGCGTTCTGCACTCCCTCGCTGCCGCTCGCCACACATATGCTTTTGCTCTCATAGGCAAACAAACAACACAGTATGTGGAACTGATCCGGTCAGGGCTGAGCAGTGAAGAAGAATTCTTCCCCACATATACACACAGACCAGAATCACCTTCTTTTATTAATCCAAATCCTGCACTGAATGGATCAGATTAAGTTATTCAAGTTGGTGGCAGGAGCTTTCTTTAATTTTTACCAGCTCTGTGACACCGTGGGTGAGCACTACCATATTTCTCTTTAATTAAGCCTGAAAAAACCTTGTAGTACAGCCAACCCAGCTCATGTAGCCACTTATGTTTTAATTTAATTACCTGTCCACTTTGATAATTATTCCCCCTGATTAACAGGAAGAGAAGGGCTCCGAAATAGGAACGGGACATGGCTGAGAGGTCCAAGCAGCAGTTTCCTCCTTTAGTCACCATGAACAAGAATGAAGGTGTTGACTTAAGATGTGTACTGTCCAGGCTCTGTTTTGATCTCGTCCTGGCCCGTTTCCCCCTGGCAACGGCTCAGCTCTATAAAACACTGACTCCAAGTATGAGTATGAGTCTGTTTAATTTATGATTTTATGAAACAATGAGCCAAAACACACAAGCAACAACAAACAAATCACGATTTCCCAAACAGGCGGTGGTGTCAGAAGTTACACAACAACACTCATAGGGATGATACAGTCACTCTGCTGTCTGTGGGGGTAGATCTTTAACTCTATATATGCCATATGAAATTATTTTATCCATACTATCAAAGCAGCCATGAAAATGCATCTCAGGCGGTGTACACAGAAACAGATTTCCAATTTTGCTTGTCATTCAGTTCATTTTTAATATACTTCACTGTTTTGCTCTTTTTTTTTTTTGGCTTGTTTTCCTGCTCATTGTGTTCGTTTGTTGCTCAGTCTTATTGGTAATATTGTTCATTTTGGCTAATTTTTGAATTCTTCGTTGCTTGTTTGTTGATGTTGATTGTATTATGATTGTATAAAAGTCAATGTACTTATTCATTTATTTCATTTTTGCTCATTTTTGTTGCTTGCTTTGTTCATTTCTGTCCAATTTTGTTGGTTATTATGTTCATTTTTAATATGTTTGATTGTTTTGCTCATTTTTTGCTTGCTTTCCTGCTTACTGTGTTCATTTTTTTCTCAATTTTATTAGTTAATTTTGTTCATTTACCTAGTCATTTTGTTAAATTTTTGCTATTTTTCGAATTCTTTGCCCCTTCTTTTGTTGATATTTGTTCAGTTATGCTGGTTATTATGTTCAATTTAATGCAGTTGATTGATTTGTGCATATTGTTAATGTACTTATTTTTTTGTTATATTTTTTACACTGTTGCTTGTATTTTGACTTTAGTACAGTTTTGTTGGTTATTATATTGACTGGTAATATACTTGACTGTTTTGCACTTTCTTTGGCTTGTTTTTCTGCTTATTGTATTCATTTTTTCCTCAATTGTACTCCTTGTAGTGTTAATTTTGTTGATTTACCTCATTATCTTGTTACATTTTGCTCCCTTTTGTACCTTCTGTAGAATTATTTTGTTGCTTTTTGCCCAGTTTTGTGGGTTGTGATGTTCATTTTTAATATACTTGATTGCTTTGTTATTTTTTTTTCCTGTTCTCCTGATTACTATGGTCATTGTTTTATACAATTTGAGTGATTTTTTATTGTTCATTTTGTTCCTTTACCTGGTGATTTTGTTACATTTTTTGCTCCTTTCTGCACTTTTAGTTGCTTGTTTTGTTGAGTCTTTGATCATTCTGTTCATTTTTTTGCTTGTTTACTTATTTTGCTAACTTTAATTAACTTATTTGATTATTTTTGTTAATTTCATATTTTATTTTTTGTTTTTTTAGTTTGCTAATTCTGTTCATGTACTTTATTATTTTTGTTTATTTTGGCTCATTTTGTGGCTTTGAGTTTTTCAGTTTGTGTAAAATGACTTCCGCTCACGAAGCTGTGGTCAAATGTAACTGGGTAGAAGTGCAGTTTTTTTCCCATCACAAATGACTAAAAGTAAATAAGTATTTTGCAAAACACCTACTCTTTTACGTACATTTATTTGAAATGTATGTGTAAAGGAGTAAATGTACTAGTCACCTCTGGTATTAACAGCCACTTAGAAAAGAATCACTCATCACCATCAAGTTGCTCACATTAGCACCCATCAATTCTCAGGAGATTTATTGGGGACGTATAACAAAGTGTTCCTGGCAAACATTTGTCAGCTTCAGAGGAGAAGGAAGTAAGTAAAAAAATATGGGTGCTCATATATGCTCACACAATCCCACTTGCACAAACATCTGCACACGCACAGACACACATATTTTTAGTGCTATTGATCGTGCTAATGAATGTGTTGTGATTTACTGCGGTCATGGCCCATTGTTGGGTGCTGCTGTGATGGACTGCCATCATTTTCCAATGGTAAAAGCTTAGATAGTGAAAAGACAGGAGGGCACAATCCACTTTAATGGCCAAAGCAAAAATTATTCCAAGATCTTCTTTTGAGTTATGGTACTCTTTTTTTATCCCTCTCTTTATTTTTTGCTGGGACAGATATGATGTAATTTCCAAATTTCATCAGACGCAGTAATCTCAGCGCTGATTATGTTGTCAATTAGTAAATGAATGTGGTGGTGGGGGAGAAAAAAAGGTGGTAATAACTCTGCAAAAGGAGTTGTCAAGCCTCCAAAATACATAAAGGACATAGTGAGGTAGGTAGACTGTAAAATTTGTCAAATCACAATATAACTGTCTATTTGCAGAGTAAGAGTAACAAGAGTGAGGAGGCTTAAATTTTACTCTACTTTTATTTTTAAAGCATGGATTTCTGGGGTTAACATAAATCGTTTTGGCAGAAATCAATATGTGATGAAAAAGATACAAGTTAGAGCTTTATGGTGCTGGTTATGGCACTTATAAACCTACATAATATTTATGGCCTGTTTGGGTGTTTGCTGTGATATAAGCAGTGGTGCGTAAACAGAAACAGTGCTCAAGTAAAAGTACTGTTACTTTGTACTGACTCAAGTCAAAGTAGAAGTACTCTTTAAAAAGTGTCTCTTACAAAAATAGTGAGTATCTTCATAACATGGAATTTATTACTACCTAATAACCTGCCATTTTGCCATTTTTATTTATTCCCATGATTATTTCTAATTGGCATTTTTTTAAAATATACTGTACATTTTGTTGTTCATGTTGTCATTTACTATGCAAATTTTGTGGCTTAATTTGTCTTTTGTTAATTTTTTGCTAACATTTTTGATCATTTTTTGCTCTTATTTGTTGACTTTTGTTTACTTTCTTGATTAGATCACTCTTTTTTGTTCATTTACTTGACTATGGTTTTCCTTTTTGCTCATTTTGCTGCTTATTTTGTTCATTTATACCGATATGTATGTGTTCATTTTACAATTTTCTCAACTGCTGTTTTCAGTGTTGTTCATTTTCTTGATTATTATGTCATTTTGTTGGGTCTTGTGATTATTTTTGTGCCCACTTCGTTGCGCAGTTTATTCATGTGGATAATCGTTTTGCTCACTTTCTTTTTATTTAATTGATTGTTTTTTATTTCATCCATTTTTAGTCCTATTCTTTGAGGTGGAGCCAAATGTAACTGAGTAAGAGTAAACAGTATTCTGTAACACAACTCTCTGAAGTACGTTTTATGGGGAAAAAAACTACTAAAGTACATGTAAAGGACTAAATGTACTGGATTACCTCCAGATATAAAGTGTGTTGAAGGATGTTTGAAAAACATCTAAAGCTGCCTGTGTGTAAAAGCAATGTGTTTGATAGTAGACTATTCCTGTTTGGGTGATGGTGCTTTGTTTCTGACGGTTTCGGAGCTCCAACTCAGTGCAGGCTAACATCTGTTCCTCTCTGCCTCCACAATAGCACAACTCAGCCGGGATGCAAAGAGAGGTCAAAAGATCAGTGCCTTCCCTCCACACACACACTCAAACACACACACACACACACACACATACACACACACGCATGCATGCACACACTAGGGGAGAGAGGGAGATACCTCTCACCGGCTGCTGCTGTTTTCCTATTGTGCGCCAGGGCTTTACGCGGATAGGGCAGCGATGAAAACGCGCACCTGCTTTAGAGGCATTACGGTAGCGCAGTAAACTGTCCCCCCGCAACACACACTTCACACTCGCGCACACACACAGCTCTTGTGATTCAACCCTGATTTCCAGCAAGGACGAGCAAGCAACAGACGGGATGCCAAAAAGTGAGGACCGGTGGAGAGGTTATACGCGCTGAATAAGCCTCTTGAAGAACTGGCGGTGGAAGCAGACGCAACAAAACAAGACGAGAAGCTGCTCTTTCTCCGCGGCAACTTGCGCACAGTGCCAGAGTTTTAGCGGCAGTATTGTTCTGACTTCACTCCAGAGGGGCCACTCCGAGGAGAGAGGACGCACACAAAAGGGGAAAGGAAAGGACTAACGAGCACGCTTTGTCGTTTAAAGTAATGGTCCTGCGGTCTTAGATCCTAGATTTCTCTGTGTCTCTCTCTCCTCTCTGTTTCTTTCCATTTTTTCCTTAATTTTTTTGCTCCCGTCGGTTTGTGTCCTCTTTGTCGCCGTGAGAGAGTGGACGCCGGGCTTTGAGGAGCAGAAGCGGGCTGTCCACATGGTCCAACCACTGGCGTGAAAGTTGACTTCTTCAGAAAACAAGAGAACAGGTTGATGCATTATCTACACTCGCCTTTTCCCCCTTGTCTGTTTCTCACTCTTTCCTCACTCTGTCGAAACTCTGAGACACGAGTCTTAAAAGCTGAAACACACTTCTAACTTTTCATCGCACGCTGTTTGTCAAACTCCTTTAACTCTGACTAATAATACTAGAACAGAGAGGATAATACAGAAGCGCACTGCAGTTCGCCTCTTTCAGTGCTGTCTTTCACTCCCTTCAGGTTTTACTTTAACTTTAAACTTTTCCTTATCAGGCGCGTTGGAAAACTCTTATTCCAAGTTTGAAATCTAAGAAAATCCACATTGGAATAAGTTTCTCTTTAAGTCTTGTCCAAGTTTCACACGTGTTACATAGAAGCAAAACATAGATCTAGTTGAATTAACACAAATTTAATAATTCATTTATTTGTACTTTGAAATTTCTTTTCGTAAAAATGCGTAGTTTCAAAGCGTCATTGTCCTAAGTCTTCGGTCAGGAGACAATTTTTTTTTCCTCGCGGGCTTGAAGTGTGTAAAATGTCGGGAATAGATGTGAACTGAACTCTGCTTCCTTCTTTAATTATCCTCGTTAAGGGCTTTAATAATAAACGCCGACTTGTGTTTCGTGATTATTTTACGCGTCCGTTACATTTGGACTGTGTCATCACTTTCACATTTTGAAAGTCTCATTTTTTAAAGGCTGGGATTTTGTTGATGACATCTAAAAAGACGTGATTGAAAATCTTCCCCAAAAAGCACCAAATGTCTGAAGGATAACAAGACCTTTTGTCTGTAGGAAAAAAGTTTCTTGCGCACACAGTGGATGTACAATACTTTCTTTTCAAGCGATTTTGACTTTTGAAAGTGGGACTGCGTTGTGTGACCTCACTCGGTTTTTCCCTTTGTACTGTCCATATTATCCTAAAACATTAAAGAACCCGGGTCATACCTAAAGCTGAATGTCTGAACAGCAGGACGCGGAGGAAAGTTGTCCCTGCTCAGTTTAATTCCACTTTTACTGTGAATATTAAACGCTTTATACAGTTGTTATTCGTGCTTTACAACAAGGCTGCGCCAGTTCATTTGGTTTAAACCGTGCTTTAAACTGATTGCATTAAAAAACTACACGGCTTTTCCTTTTGATGATGAAATATAAAATGCATGCCCGCATATTTAGACCTGACTTAGACAATATAATTTTAGAAATTGAGGGGGTTGAAGTTTGCACCAGAACCTCTGCATGAACCACGTTTTCCCTTCTCTTTTGCAGTCATAAACGGCATAAAAGTAGGCCTGCTCCACAAAGGAAAATATTTTTTTCCAAGGCTAAAATGAAGAAAACTTATTAAAACTGCTCTTTAATATTGTTTTATTTTTTTTTAATAACACTGCGTTGTTATTTGCATTGCGTAACTGTACTTTTGCGCACGCTGATCAACATCAGAGACAGATTAGGGTTAAAGATGAGGTGGGGTAAAAAATTAAGAGGACGTTCTTTTCTTACATTTATCACACATCAATCGTCAGCCGCCACATTCCCGCGTGTCAAAAGGTGTCAGGTGATGGAAAAGCTGCAGGAGGAAAAAAACGTAGAGATGAAATGACAATTAATTGCTGTTAGTTGTCTGTCATTGAGTGAAAAGCTTCCAGGCCGTGTGGGTGCACACCCTAACACGGGCATTATTGCCCCTTGATTGATGGGCGCCGGGGCATTTGGCATAATTAATTTTATTTACTGTGTCCTCTCTGCTGTTGTATCTCCCCCTGTCCTCTGTGCTGGCATTTCCGCCACGCCATGACACACTTTTAATTGCACTTTAATAGAAGATCCAGCGGGAATGAAAAAGCTCTTCATCACATTTTATGACCTTGTCACATTTCTGGTGTCAAACAGAAAAGCAGGTATTTTGTGGTGGCAGGAAGCCTTGGTGTAAATTCAACACAGAATGTTTAAAAAAAAGTTTATTTCACCTAGATAAATAACCCATTAAACCGTGGCCCTAATAAAAAGTTACACATTAAAGCTGCGATTAATGTCACATAATGCTGCGCTTTATTTAAATAACAGAAATCAGATCAGTGTTACAACATTTATTAGTTAATCTAAAATATAAAGAGACTGAGCACATTTTAATACACATCAGAAGGAACATTTTTTTGCGATGAAATAATTTCTTTCAAGCTGACAATAACCTAAATGTTTTGTATAAGATTGTCTAATTGCCTAAGTATTCTCCATTTCCTGAAAATGTTTTAAAATGATCCAATTAATTTTTGACACTGTAGATTTCTTTCGAAAGTGATTCTTTCTGTTATTTTTAAATTGTTCCATTTCTTTTTGTCCAACAAAGGAGATATAAGTTGTAAAATGTGCCAACAGAAAAGAGATTAATACAGATGAGATGTATGAAATTGTTGTCAGAAGACACTTTCAAATCTGCTTATTATTTACTTTAGAGCTCAGGGAGGGCAGTGAAATTACGGTGGAGGGGAAGAAATTGATCTTTTTCTTTCAACTTTTATTTAAACACTTGGATTTAGTGCAAGTGTAAAATCACATGAAGGCAGTGGTTTCTATATAGTGCCTTGCTCATTGACAGCCTCTCACATCACTGACAGGCTTTTCATGGAAACATAATAGAAGACAATGGCACAGAACAGTATTTGAGAGGCAGAACTAGTTATTTGGGAAAAAAGAGAGAGTACATGTGCAGGAAGCCAGAGGTGTCAGCTCCAGATTGACTCTCTCTACTCGCTGTCGGGCTATTGTGTCCGTGTGTTTGCTTTAGTGTAGCCACCTTTTTTCCTCTTAGTTGCTTCAACACTTTTTCTTCTTTTTCCCCTCTTGACAGCTGTGTCTTTTCCATGTCCCGTTTTGTTTCATTGTTTGTCACAGTCGCTTATGTACAGCTGAAAACGGTTTTTATCACTTTCAGACTCTGTTCTTCACCAGACAATTGTTTCTGTTCTGCTTACTGACACATAACTCAAATGATGATTTTCAGCCTGGGGCTGTGTATGTGAATGTGTGCTGGGGTGTGACTGGTGCCATGTATGAGACCGTCTAGAGACAGCCAAAAATGGCTATGAATCTCATACGCTTTAAAGCCCCTTCAGCAGGATTAAAAGCCACCAACATGATTGTGTTAGTCCATAAAGTCACTCAGAGGACCCTTACCTCCAGCAGGAGCACATGTGAATGTATGTGTGAGCAAGTGTATATATCTGAGCGTGTGAGTGTGTGTATATGAGAGTGCTTTTTTTTTTTAATTCACCTGTCCTGCTTGAGTGAAAATGGACAGGATTTGAAGTTTAAAATGTCCTGTGCGTCGGTAGCGTTGATGGCTTGCCTGCCCGTCTCTCCATCTCTCTCGCTCTCTTCATTAAAGTCCTCCTGGTATCTCAAACCCACAAGTCTGAGTGGGCTTTTGGCTCCAAAGTGATGTTGAAGAGCGCCCGTATACAACGCTGCTATACATGTAGGATTTGACCCGTGGTAGACACTCACTGATTTACTTCTATTGCAGCACTTAGTGTATTACCTGGTTAAAATGGTTAAATTTTCAATATCTTTTAGATGGCCTTTGAGGAAGGCAAACTGGTTTAGTGCTGGGAGAAAAAGCATATTTTAAATGGAACTGTTTAAGTGTTGGTCCTGAAACTGCCGTTTATGCTGGATGTGACTGTGTGTTGGGAGTTAAATGTGAGACGAGAACATAAGATAATATGCATACTGTAGAAACTGTGTAATTATGAATAAATTGAAATGCATGTTAGTTAAATGAATGAAGTGTTAATACACTTGCCTTTTGAAAATGTAAATCTGCATGAACAATAGAATTAAAATAGCCTTTTCAAAAATGTTAACAAAAAATATGTGACAAATGTTCTGGTTTTGTAGTGAAGTGATTGACTGCAGAGTGAAACTGCCGCCACATTACTTTAGACTGAAGCCTGATTATACATGTGGTTCTAATTGAACCTGTTATTTAGGAGAAGTTGAGGACTGAACACTCGTGTGTGTCTGTCTGTGAGCATATAATAAATCCCACACATATTTCAAAGATGAGATGTGTTTTTATGATTGGTCAGAAGGCAGTGTCGAACTGAAAAGTTGCAGGACAGAAGGGGAGGAAAGACGCCATTGGATGACCACCTGTGAGAGAGCAGTGCTTCTTTTCTTTTGTCTTTTGGAAAGAGCTGTCATTGCGTATGTCTTAACTTATTTCAGCAGAATTCACACACTTCCCTTTCTGAGTGATCAGGTTATCATTTTGCCTGACATAGTGGTTTAGCCCCTGGTCATTATCCCTAACTTTTCTTCTGTGTCTGTGTGTTGGGGGATTGCTGGGAGGCAGGCAGGCACAGAGATGTTTCTCCAACTCCACAGAGCACTGCCCCATTAACAGCTGATGGATGTGGGAAGGAGTGACCCAACAGCTCAAAGCGGAAGGGACTGTTTCCTATGGGCAGGAGGGAAAGGGAAGTGTCAGCACACAGTGAGTGAGAGAGACAGGGAGAGATAGAACATATGACTGAAGGGAGGGAAGCAACAGTCTGAGGGTTTTAGGTGCGGGTCGTTATAGCTGAGGAAGCATTAGATCAGCCTCTCCAGAGTGCACTTGGCACCTGAGGCCATGGCTGGAGCAGAGAGCCGAAGCTGAAGCAGAGGGCTGTGGAGTTCTAGGGAATGAGAGCAGATCGTGAAGTCAGTCGGTGGGAGCTATCAAGCTTGATTTTAATGATGGTGTGAAAGAGTCACAGGATCACGAGGTCAGTGGCACAGCCAGGTTGCACACGTGAGATGGTCAGTGGAAGCAGAAACAAATGAGAGACAGCCTGTTGTGTCACAGCAAAGCCTCCCTGAAAAAAACTCTTGTCGGTCGTTGTGTCCCCTGCTAACTCTGCATCGGTTCTGACAGCTGTATTTGTGTTATGGATTTTCCTTCACTCTGTCCTGTCTCCCTTTCCTTTCCCCTGCCTCGCTCTCTCAGTAGTCAGCTTCCCTCCTCTCCATTGCCTCCACCCTATGACCTTTTGTAAGCACTTCATCAGAGAGCCGTTGGTGTTTTCTAAAGCTCTGCAACAAACTGACAGGGCAGCCGTCAATCGAGCGGGGGAACCGAGGGACCAGATCAGTGGAAAGCTTTGCTCAGAACAACAATGTGACTAAACTTACTGCAGCACTGCTTTAATGTGTATTGAAAGGATGACTGTGAAGGCTAGGTGACAGCTGTGAAGCGCAAGACTCTGAATGTTATGGATCCACGCAGCCTGCACATCCATGCACACACATTTTACACATTTCATAAACCGTATGACTGCGGGGTGTTACGCAGATCTTCAGTGCTCGTTTGTCCGTAGAGCAGCGGTAGTAAAATCTGCAGAGCAGGCGAGCAAATGCCCGATCAAATACCACAATTCACACATAAATAGGAGCATGCAGGGATCCATAAACTGAAATTCATCCCAATTTCCTTGCCTACGTCTATGAGTTTTTTCTCTTATGTTGCAATTCTAAAAATTATACCTTTGCTTTAGATTCTCCTCATTTAGATTTCTGATGACAATTGATGTTTCTTGCTTCTCATTTGTCATGAGTATTTTAATTTTTGATTTGCATTGGATATACGAACTTTGTAGCCATGATACATTAACATATGATGATAGGAAATTCCCAAAGCAGTATTTTCCCTTGTCACTGCTTCTTGCCATCATAGACCAGGGAAGTAATAACCATTTAAATGCATCTCATTATGTTTTCTAATCCGTAAAGTATCAGAATGTTGGCTAACGCAGGCGAAAGTCAGGCTGGAGCGTTGCCATGTGCTGCTCTTTTATGGTATTAGTATTTGTGGTATTAGTTCCAGGGGACATGGGATGCCTACTTAAGCTATTAGCATGTGAGGCGCTGTGGGATGATCCATCCCCTGACAGGACGAGCTGTTAACCAATGTTAAACCAAATCACAATAGACTGCCTGGGTTGACGGATTGACAGAGCTCGCTCTCGCCCTTTGCCTCGGCTGCACTTTCTTCCTCCTCCTCACCTCACACAAAAATTTGTATTAGAAGGAAAAGAACCTGGAAATGTACTTTTACAAAACTCAGATGAAAGAGATACTTTAAGGAAGTTAGCATGATTAGTATGATCTGGCTCATAGGAACAGAATACCTGCTGTCATCGTCTCTCTGTCTCAACCTCTGTTCATGCTCTCTTATTCTTCCTCTTTTGCTTCTCTCTGGTTCTCAAGGTTAAGAGACGGTACAGGCTTTGCCCAGCGGGGTGCAGACTCTATGGCTTCTATAGTGGCTTTTGAGAGAGTGGAGGAGAGCGAGAGGAGGGTCGTGTGGTGACTGTTAGAGCCACTATCAGAGTCTTGGAGATCGCTGGCAGACAAGAAGGATGCTGTTTTGCTCTGAATGTGCATATGCTTTGTCTGTGTGTGTGTGTTGGAGTGTGTGTGGGTGTGTGTGTGTTCATGCCCATGCAGCTACAATTAAATGTCAATCATCGGGTGACCCTCCACCTCTCTCCTCCTCTGACAGAATTCCTCAGGTTTTAGGTTCTCTTTTTCCAGTAGGCTGTTGGAGACGAAAGCAAACAGGTTGTCACATTCTCCAACTCTTTTTTTATTGTTCAGAAGAAAACAAACTATTTTTAAAACTGACAACACAGTAGAGATCTGTGTGGCTCTTGACAAGTAAGTGGTGGTGATACATCAGTAGCAGTTTTTTTCACTCTGGCTGTTTGCTTGGCATTGAAACGCTTTTGGTGTGTATGCACATAGACATGTGCGTCTGTGTGTGGTGGGCATTGTTGACCGAGAGACATCTGCCACTAGATTATTCCCAGCTGTTATCTGAATAATTGTGTAATCCCCCCTCCCTCTCTCTTTTCCTCCCTCTTTCCTTCTCTAGCTGCCTCCTCCTCCTCTCCTTTGCTCCCTTCTTGCCCTCACATCCCTTCTTCCTCAGAGTGATGAGACAGAGAGTGATGAGTCCTTTTTCTGGGTGGCACTTTGGGAGTTTTTTCCCCCTGGGTGTTTATGAGTGTGTGTGTATGTATGTGTGTGTTCCTCTGTGGCCCTTGGTCACCGGTCATTGTCTGACATTTGTAGAAGGATTTCAGCCCCCCATGCCTGCACCCACCGCCCTCCATTTCTTCTCCCCTCCTGCGTTGGTCTCAGGGAAATAAAACTAGCCTAATCCTGCCAGATCAAGATTGCTGTCCACCACAGCTTTACCGGCCTGTGAATTAGAGCCAGCTCTCGTGTTCCTAAGGAGAGAAAAGGCAGAGTGTGTGTGTGTGTGTTTGCGTTGTGGGCCGCTGGCCTTTAAAGCAGCGTTGTTTGCCGGCAGCATGCTAGTCAGGGAGTGAGAGGAGAGAAGGCAGAGGGCTCTGAAAAAACAGAAGAAAAGACCATTTCATTGTAGTGTTCTTCACTTTCTGTCCAAGCCAAGGTAATTTTCAACTTATTTTAACTGGCTGCTTATGATATTGTTCAAATATATTAACTCTTATCAGATGTTATGTTAATTAAAGAAAAGTTTTTTTTCTTTGCATATGCCAGAGTTTTTCATTTTCAAGTTCAATGCATCAATTCAAGTTGTAAAATTAAGACATGCAATTTTTTCTTCTAACAATTAAAATTAATTTCCTGGATTAACAAGTGCAAAATATTCAAATATGTTGCCACTTTCTCACTGTTTCATTATATCTACAAAGGCACAACACATTGTTCGAACACAGACATTTTCCTTATTCCACAGAGAGTTTACGTTGCCATACCGCATGCAAGCTAAAGAAGTGTTTTTTAATCAGCCCCCTTTTTATTTAGTTTGCAGTTAGCTGTCAGTTGTTGCTACACTGCTTTTGTATAAGACCACTGTCTGAAGCAGTCATCATACAAATGTATCTGGATTGATGTTTGTGTGTCACTCACAAGGCTTTGCACACACACACACACACATGCACAGCATGCAAGCCCTCAGTTGCCAGGGCTGCCGTCATTTCTGGTCCGCGGTTGGTCGGAAAGTGTTCTTTTCCCTGTCGGAGCTCCGATAGTCACTCACTGTGAAGGACTCAGTGCTCGCTGTCACTGCTTTCTCCTCCTAGCCTCTTTTTCAGTTGCACTTTCTCCTGTCCATCTCGTTGTCTCTCCCTCTCCTGTCCTCTCCTCCCTGTCATGCCTGTTGTCACTAATTATCATGGCTCTGTGTTCCCTCAGCCTCTTCATTACATCCAAGCTGTCATCACAGTTTACCTCCAACATTTGCTACCTTGCCTCATTCGAATAGAAATAATTTATTCTACATGACTTAAATGACAACACACAAAGTCAATAAGTAGTCTAAGAAAAATGGTAAATTGACCAAAATGCAAAGTTGAGTGCATAATTAAACAAATAATTATAATTAAAATATTTTCATTATTTTTACTCTTTGACTCACAGGGAATTTAATGCAGAGGCCTCCTTCCTGCTTATTAAGATCTTACTTAACTATTTCTGTAGTGTATTCACACAGTCTCCCAATAGTTATGATTTGTGAATGATTATAATTGTGTGTTTTTATTGTTAAATCAATTATGTTCGATGATAGAAAAATTGGTGGAATTGTGATTATTAATTTTACTGAATGACTGAATGAAATCTCAATGCAGTGTGTTGGTACCACACTTGCTTGAAGAATAAAATGGTGGCTTACTTTGCAAAAAAAGATTTAAGCTACAATTCTTTGGAAAAATCAATGTACGATAAATACGTCTTTCTTTTTTTTTGTGCATATTTCTCTTTTGGCCTTCCTCTTTATATTTTTCTTAAATTTTTTTTCAGATTGACACTTTCTTTTGAAGAATAAATACTCAACCAGCAATAGAGAAAAAAACATTTTTTCTTCAAGGGATAAGGGCATTTATTACAATGTTAAAATGCAGCCATTAGTTGTTGGATTAGCACCACAATGCCCATTTTCCCAGTGAAGGTCAGTGCTTCCGTATGTACCTGTAGCCCTAATCGACAACTTTGTCTGCTGCAGATTTCCATTGTCTAAAGGTCAGTCAGGAACAGTGCATTAGCCTCAGAAAGTAGTTGGTATAAACGAGGGAGGGGACTAAGGGAGCAACGAAGGACTAAAGTACAAAAAAGAGGACAGGAGGGAGGGTGAGTGGCAATGAAACCATGCCATGCTTCGTGGTGTCATGCAGGCGTACTGCTTCTGGGGCTTTGTAAAAAGTTTGCCTGAAAAACTTTCCTGAAGGCTGGGTCTGGTTTGAGCAGTCTCCCCAGGGGTTCGGTCAGAGAGTGGGTGGAGGGAGCTGGAGGAGGTGGGAAGGGAAGTGAGAAAGCAAAGAAGAGGAGGAGAGGGAAACAGAGCTGAGAGAGCAGGCATGCCGTCACAGACATTCGTTGTTATGGGGTGCAGGCCCTTAGTCGCTGATCTAAGAAACACAACTCCAGGTTCACACCCCTCCTTATCCTCCTCCTCTCCTCTACTTTAGCCTTTCTTTCTCTCCATTTTCCTCCTCACTGTTTGGCCTCTCTGTCTATCTCTCTCTTATGGAAGTGTGCTTTCGACAGCTCTGCGCTGTGGTTTGAGCTCTGGTTATTAACATACTGTCTGCATCAGTGCAACAGCGGCTAGACCTATTTGCTGGTAATGAGCATAGGGGGCCGTCGCTGTATAGTAACTTATTTGACCTCCAGTGGCGGGGTCAAGTTCATCCTGAGGAGGTGTAATTCTCTTCCTTCTCAGCCCAAAATCATGACTGCACCCTTGGGGGAAGGAGGAGCAGACCAAGGGGTCCCTCGATCCTAAATTTGAATCTCTCATCCCCTTCTCTGCTCTCTCCTTCCTCTCCCTTGTCCCCTGTCTTCCCACAGGGTTAATTGAAGGGGAAATTGATAGTTCTGTGCGGTAATTGTGGCTTTGAGAATTCTGTCTCCCACAGAGAAAGATGAGGGCAGCTGTACGAAAAGCAGAATGACGTGTTTTTAAGAGAAAAGAGAGAGAGAAATGTGGTGAGAGAAGCAGATGGAAGAGCAAATAGAATAGCCCCCACACCTCCGATGTGCCCCTAGGGTGGGGGTTTGATTGGATGATGAGGGACCGTGTTGATTGGTTGAAGAGGCTGAGATTTCTGCATAACTTTACTAGCTGTAATAATCATTCAATTCATTATCCAATCAGAGAGATTCACCATACTACTCTGTATCCTCACTTACTCTCCTTTTAATTCTCCTTTTGAACACCCCCCCCCCAATTCCTCCCTTACTTCCCTGAGGAGTGGAGGATGGACAGATGAGTGGAGCACACTGTATCTGTTCGGTTCTGCTCTGCTGCTTGAAGTGGAGAGAGACAAACTTACATTCCACTGATGCCAGTGCTGAATGGACTCTGCCTTCTTCTCTCCTTCAAGAGGGGCTTTTCTTTCCCAGGGGCAGAGCTTTATAATTAGTCGTCTTCCAGAAATAGAAAACTAGTTTTCTGAGGTGAAGTCACCTCCTGATGTATGGAAGGCTTCAAATCTGAACTGATACAGAACAAAATTATCTGTTCTGTGATGTATATCCTGAAAGGCAGCTATGTTTGTGCCCATTTCTAAAATTTAGAGGTTTAAAAAAGAAAGAATTTTTGCTCAGGTATTTATTGTTTTTTGTGTTTAGCTCCTGATCTGGCTGTTTAGTCTCAGCTTTGGCCATCCCAAGGCCGGCACCCAAGCAACATTGTAGTCTACCTATGTGGGTGTATTCTCAGTGTGTTCTTTCTTCCATTCAGTTTATTTCTGCCATTGGTTCTGGTTTTTTCTGCCCTGTTTTTCCCACCTCCTGTTTCCCCCTTCCGCTCCCCCTCTCCCCTCTGTCTCTCCCCACCGCTCTCCTTTCTCTTACCCGCTCCCCTCTCCTGTCGCATTCTCTGTCCGTTAATGAGAATGTGTTAACGAGAAAGAAAGATCTATTGGGTATAGCGCAATTTATCAGAAAGGCAGAGGTTTGGAAGAAAAAAAAGCGGCGGGCCCTTCAAAGAAGTCCTATTCTTGTGGTTGTGAATGTTTGATGAGACAGTGAAAAGTTCCCCCTCTAACGTCATGGTGTCTGAACAGAAGAGAACAGAACCGTTCTAATCATGCCGCGCAGAAAAAATGACTTCCAACCCGATTTAATTAACTGATAAGAAACGGCTTCAAATTAATTTTTCAAGGATGTTAGATTTTGATTAAGAAAGTCCTAAAAGAAATAGACGAATAATCAATTTTTTAATCAACTTACTCAAATGGTAACTGGTTAATATGATAATTCTAGCAATTAGGGCAAATATTGTCGAGCAGCAGTTTCTATGCATCCTGTTAAAGGAATTATAATATCTTTACATCTAATTATCATGGTTATTTAATTTTTTGTATGGCTACCTCTCAATTTTACCATTCGTGTTTTCATCTGCCATTACAGGGATAATGAAATGAGAAGTTGGAAAGTGTAATAAGATGAAACTTTTATAAGGGCTAACCTGAATGGGGCTTTTCATGCACTCTGATTGGATAGATATTTAGGGAAGGGAAAGGGGAGTTGTTCAAAATTGCATTACTTGTGCTGGTTTTACACGCAAAGCTGAGACGGATCTTTAAATGTATAATTCTATTTTGTCATCAGCAGATTAAAGTAGCTAATAGCTCCTGGCTTCTCTGTGTGGCAGGTATAAACCCATCCATGAATATGCTCACCGTCACCAATCCACAAAGTTTGAATAATGTATTCAGATCAAGAGGTGAGAGATTCAGCTGTGATTGAAGTAAAGATTGGGTTGTTCACCTCTCGGTGTCCATAAAATGTATGTATGTGTGTGCGTATTTTCCTAATTGGACAAGTATTGTAGCGGAGGTGAAGAGGGCCTAGTTGAAGGGCTTGGG
>JAQQAE010000973.1:0-28199 GCA_029823295.1 Pseudamia nigra
GGGTTCTCTCCAGGTTCTCTGGCTTCCTCCCACAACCAAAAACATGCACTAGGGGGTTAGGTGAATTGGTCACTCTACAGTGTGAATAGTTGTCTGTCTATATGTGTCAGCCCTGTAATGAACTGGTGATTCATTCAGGGTGTACCCCGCCTTTGCCCTAAATCAGCTGGGATCGGCTCCAGCATCCACCTGCCTTGCGAGGATTATGGGGTAGAAAATGGATGCATATTAACACCATTTTTAAAAAATACTATCATTTTAAAAACAATGGAGCTGGTTTCGAAGCCGAGCTTGAAACCAAAATAATTACACACGTGAAATTATTTTGGCTTTAAGTCGACTGAGCAAGGAGCTAACTGAGCTACAGTTACATGCTTTTCTATGTTTTTTGACTCGTCCCTGTCAATCATTGACACTGGAGACAAGAGCAGAGGACATGGAGCTGTTTTTTCTGATGGGAAGAAGCACGTCTTCATTGAGGCGATATATGTCATGTTCAGGACAATTATGGCACTATTGTCTTTGATCAGTCAACAAGTCGTTCAGTTGAATATTGTGACAGGTCTACTGTGGACCAGGCCAACGCAAGCAACTTGCTCATGCTAATCTGTTGACAGTGTGCTCCGGGCTTGATGCAATTAGTAAAGAGATATGCAACCCCTAAACTGAAATGGAAAAAGACTCGACCTGCTCAAAGAACAAGTGTAGGAGGATGTAGCTGCACTGGTCCACAGAACAAGGCAACATCTCACAGTGATGTCTTCTGTACTTTTATTTATCTCCATCCATGGTAGGCAGCTTAAAAACCAGAAAAACACAAAGACAGACACAAAGAGACAAAAATAACAAATTTACAAGTAGATATTAGTCCGTGCACTCAGTCCACTGGACAATGCCAGACAATAGACTGATCCAACTTCCAGACAAACAATGCTCACAGTGTGAAAGAGCTCAAATAAAGTGCAGTGTATCAACATGACCAAGAACCACAATTACACAACAGCATTAACAATTAAAAATTCAATAATTACCTTTGGTGCCTCCTGAAGCATGTGTAGAATTAAGGATGCAGCGTCTCTAAACGCATTCACTGAGCTTTTACCCATAATGCCCTGGCAGAGAGGCCTTTGAATTTCAAATGCTTTTAAAACCAAATTAATCAGGATTTTACAAAAACAGCCACCAAATGCACTTCATCATAAATAACAGTTATTCTCACAGCTACAGAGGATGTTAAATGTGAAATCAAAGAGTTTGGAGGTGAAGGATATGTGGTGTAAATCTTTGAAGCAGCAAAAAAAAAAAATCTGCAAGACTGGCTGACTGACACTGCGGGGAGGAGTATGAAGAATAATTGTATTTTTTGAATATTCGAGAACAAAGACGGGGACCCCGCCACCACGTCGGTTCAACAACTGTTCAAAATCACAGTAACCAAGGACAATAAAAAAATGAACATAGTCTCATCTCTGCACAACAAATACCCACCACCTCACTTCTGTCACAAAAAACACACCGAAATCTCATCTGGCCACATGATTCTTGTACAAACCAAAAATCTCTTTCTGCTGATGTGGATGCATCGACAGAAAAGCACTGTTTGTCAGTTCTCATCCCTAAAACAAAGAGCTCCGCAGGGGGGTGGGAGTGAAGGTCAGGGGTGAAAGAGCACATGCTCCGGGATAGACCCATCCCCTAACATTTTGCAGACTTGGTTTAACAACTGGGCCAGGACAAGACAGTGTGACGGCAGACATGCCAGTTAAAACAAACAGTCCCCACTTTGTACTTCATTACTGGGTTCTTTTGTAAATTCTTTGAAAACAGTAAATAGTCACATTAGAGGTGCTTTCCTGCACTTGAAAATGACCTGCCTACATGTGTTTCATCTATTTCTCCTCTTACAATTTTTTTTCTCAGAGGCATGAGTTCAACTTCATATTTCACTTCAAGGAGACATCATGAAGAATCAAGTTTCTGTGATTTTCAACATGATAAAACATGTTCCTGGTCCTACAATAATGCGGTCACTAATGTCACAGCTCCTGTCAATCACCTCAGCCTGAGGCCTAGACCCCACCCACTTAAGGCCCATTTATACTCTACGCAAGTGTGTTGTGTATCAAACGTCGTCAAGTGTCACTGGTATTTATACTCCAATGTGTACTTTACATTGGTGTGGATGTACACAATACATCCACTAGGGGGCAGTGTGGAGTTCAGACTGTCCTCTAGCATGGAGTTACATTGGATTTCTCTCTGAAAATACTAAGCGAAAATTTTTTGTCATGAGTCATTATGCTCTCAAACATTTTATTTGTTCCCTCTCATAATTGATCTGGTCCATCTTTAACTTTTTGCTCCGCTGTTAAGATATTACGGCAAATAATCCAACATATCACTGCCGTGCTGGGGTTTGATTGTATGTTGCTATGGTAACCAGTGTCCCCAGTGGGGTCAGACCGAGTCAGACCTTTGTATTTTCTATTTATTCAATATGTTCATAGTTTTACCTGAGATACACTCGACTGCAGTTGTGGGTAAGTGTTTACACTAACAACACTGTAATAAGATTTTGTTTAACACTGCTTGGTGAAGTTTTAGCGCGTCCAGAGGCTAGCAGTTAGTTAGCTTTCCCTACGCTCTGCTGGCACCCCTGCCATTCGTACAAATATGGTTGCATCCTGTTTTTGGCTCCAACGTGTCGTCCAAGATGACACTAATATACAGTCTATGGCACAGACTGTCCTCAAAAAGTTGAGCCATTTCTGTTAAACTTTCGGTGTTTATGTTGCGTTATGTTGTTTTTCTTCTGCTATTCTTCCGCCACATGAGCTGTACTGTGCTAGAGCGCCCCCACAATTTCCGGTGGCACTGCATCATTTTCTATGTTGAAGACGGATCCATAAGTATGCAGACTTAGCACAGCGTATAAATGGGCCTTTAGACTCTCGGCATGGCTCACTTCACACCAGTCCCTACCGGTGTCTTCTCTCATTTGAACTCATACCAGTTTTTATTGTGCTATTCCTCAGAAAAACAAACAGCCAATCAGAATGAGGAGCAGGCAGGACTGAAATGGGAATTTTTCCAGCCAAGGTTCAGAGAAGGGAAAAGAAATCAGCAAAAAAAAAAACAAAAAAAAACTGAGGGATTTAGAAGCTTAAACAACATTTCTATCACCTTTAGAGTCCAGAAACTTGAACAATTATGCCAGAAAATGCATGATATGTTAAAAAAAAGAGTCAAAGGCCTGACACCAGATCTGTCAAACTGAATTCACAATATTTCCCTTTACACCAGACACCTTTTTTCTTGCCAGAACCTCACCCCGTGGTGCCCTGTCTGACCTTTTTACAGGCTGCGATGAGAAGCATGACACATTGTACTGTAATCAGCTTCACAAACACAGCTATCAGCTGCTTAAGAGGGAATTTGGAAAAGGCTGAAAGAGCAGCTACACGGCGGACCACTGAGAGCAAACACGGCGAGCGACAGACCTGTGAAATCAAAGTCACGGCGGCAAAGTGCAGTCTGGAGCGCACAATAAATGAGAGTAGTTCTTCATACCAGGCAGATGCAGGTGATGCAGGGGTTGTCTGTGATGTTGGGGATGTGGAGGACCTCCCCTTCGTTCTCACAGCTGGCCTCGGTGCCTGTGAAGGACAGGAGGAAGACGGTGAAGGGGACAAACTGCAAACTGTGGACGGGCGGAGACGTAAAAAAGCTCAGCGTCAGAGCATCCCAGTAGGAACCACACAGCGTGATTAGATGTATGTCGAATACGATGAAAAATGATTGAGTACACCGTCGTTCATAACAATCCATCAAAATGAACAAAACACGTTCAAATCAACTGTTTTACTCTAAGTTCATTTTGTTTTGTTTCTATCACTGGCTTGTTTAGGGTTTTTTTAAATTATTGTGTTCAGTTTGTTGCTGAAATTCTTAATTTATGTTCATTTTTCTTGGTTATTTTTCAGTTATTTTTCATGGTTTTACACATTTTGCTACTTTTTTTGGCTCATTTTGATCATTTTCTTGATCAATTTTACTCATTTACTTGAATATTTTCTTTGTTTTTCCTCATTTTTCTGGTTATTGGCTCATTTTTGCACATTGTCTCGATTATTTTCTTCATTTTTGTTCAATTACTTAAGCATTTTCCCTTTTGTTTTTTTTTTGTTTTATTTTGTTTCTTTTTTTTACAAATGTTATTAGTTATTTTGTTAATTTTTTATTTTCTGGATCATTTTATTTATTTTCTTAGTTATTCCTTAACGTTTATTCATTTTAATAATTATTTTGTTAATTTTTACTCATTTCATTAATTATTTTGTTCATTTTTACTCATTTTATTGATTGTTTTGCTCATTGTTTTGAAATTTTGTTAATTATTTTTGTTCATTTTTACTCATTTTCTAAACAATTATGTTCATTTTTACTCATGTTATTGATTTTTTTTTTCATTTTTATTCTTTCCTTAATTGCTTTACTAATTTTTACTTATTCCATTAATATTTTGTTTATTTATACTCATTTCATTGATTATTTTGTTCATTTTGACTCATTTCATGAATTATTTTGTTCATTTTTACTCATTTCATTGATTATTTTACTTCCCCCAATGTTCAGACAAAATCTACGCCCTCGGATACACTACTCATTTGGTAATGGTTACGTTAATGCTTTGCCATGTTCTGCATTTATCTTCTAAACAAAACCAAATCTATAGCACCATTGTCAAGGTGATGTATATTATATAGGAAACTTCTCCACATCGGAATCTGATACACAGAAATGAACAGCAACACTCCAGCTGCACCGTTTGTGATCAGATGTGAGACAATGAACACATTTAAATGTGCACAAAATTCCAAAAAGGACACATTCCAAATATGCTGCTTACATGACTGATGAAAATAAATCTTCCATTAATATTCCTCTTGACATGCAGCTGTTCATAGTCTGATTCTGCACAGGGTTTGTCAGGGTTTTGCACTGGTGACAGATGTTCTACTGTATGAACTCAGTCTGTTTCATTCCTTCAAACACAGTCCTGATGAAGTCGAGTCCAGATATGTGTTTACATCTGAACCCTGTGGACATCAGGACTGTTGTCCATCTGCACCACAGAGGATCTTTGTACATTTTTGCTCATTTTATTGATTACTTTGTTTATCTTTCCTCAATTTCTTCATTATTTTGTTCATTTTTTTCCTCATTTTCTTAATTATTGTGTTCATTTTTCCTCATTTTATTGATTTTTTTGTTCATTCTTCCTCATTTTATTGACTGTTTTGTTAATTTTTCCTAATTTTCTTAATTACTTTGTTTGTTTGCTCATTTTATCGATTATTTTGGTTATCTGTCCTCAATTTCTTCATTATTTTGTTCATTTTTCCTCATTTTATGATTGTTTTGGTAATTTTTCATAATTTTCTTAATTATTTTGTTCATGTTTGCTCATTTTATTGATTATTTTGTTTATTTTTCCTCATTTTCTTAATGATCTTTGTTTGTAATGCACTGCTCTGAACCGACGGATGAGATGCTTTTTCTAAATATGCTTCAAACATAAAAAAAACTGGAATAATCCTAGTATAGTATGTCACATGTCTCCACTTAGGGAAAAAAAGACCTGATTTCAAACAGGAATATGCTGTTTACAGGACACCTAAATATTCTGAAGAACAGAGCAGGCATCTACAATCTTTACAACACAACAGAAAAAAATAAAACAATATCTGGATCCTTTACATGGTGTTGTAAGAAGCTTGCTTTTTGCTGTGAAAATCCAATCTGTTAAACGTTTTATTCATTTTGTCATTTTTATTGTTTTTTTCCATTTTGTTTAATTTGTTCATTTTATTTTCATTGTATTAATAATGTTATTGATTTCTTCAACATTTTTGCTTATTTTGCAGATTATTTTCATATGTCCTACACAGGGGGCATCGGGGCTGTTCAGTGAGGCCGATGCGGAAGTAACTTTACGTTGTAATCCCGCCGATTGGCCACTGGGGGACCGATCGTCTGGCTCCAATCAGCTTTTTTCCCATAGATACATGTAATTCTATCTGAAAATACTCAGCGAATATTTTTGTTCATGGGTCATCATGGTCTCAAACGTTTTATTTGGATCCTCTAATATGTAATGTGACGGTCCCTCTTTAACTTTTTGCTCCGTTATTAAGATATTACTGCAAATAATCCAACAAATCAGTGCCGTGCTGGGGTTTGACTGACATGTCACTATAGCAACAGCTCACTATTGTAGTCGGACGGATTCAGAGCTTCATATCTTCTATTTATTCAATATGTTCATAGTTATATATGACATACACTCAACTGCAGCTGTGGGTGTTTACACTAACCATATGACTTTGTTTGACACTGTGTGGTGAAGTTTTACCACATCAGTAAGCTAGTAGCTAATTTTAGCTTCCCATGAGTCTCCTGGCATGAACGCTTCATTAGCCCCACTGCCGTAAGTCCAAATATGGTCACATCCTGTTTTTGGCTCCAAGATGTCGTCCAGGAAGTGACAACCCGATTGGCCTCAAAACGACCCTTCAGAAACTAATGGATGACGTCACGGTCACTTTGTTTAGTAGTATATATAGTCTATGGTTCTACATTATTTTATTCATTTTTTTTTTTACTTTTTAAAATATTTTGTTGAGATTTTTTGTTCATTATTCTGCTCATTTTTTCCTTTTGTTGATTATTTTGTTCATTTCTGTTCATTTTCCATCCAGTGAATTTATTACTTTTGTACATTTTTGTCAGTTTTCCTAATCATTTTCCACTTAATTTTGTTCTGTTTTGTTTATTTCATCATCATTTTGTTCATTGTATTTATTCTATCGCTTTGATCTTGTTTATGTTCCTGATTATTTCACTCATTTGTGGAGCATTATTTTTAAAGTTTGCTCTTACTTTTGGGCTCATTATTTCTGTTATTCTTTCTTGGGCTTATTTTTGTCATTTTTATTTGTTTCTCTTCCGTTATGGGACAAGGACACAGGAGCCGCCAGAGAAGGACCGAAGAGCCACATGTGGCCCCAGAGCCACAGGTTGCAGACCCCCATAATAGAAGAATACTAGTGTGTTACTGAGGGACGACAGAGAAAACATAAGAAAAATCTGGAAAATCTGAATCCGCTACATAGAAATTACTTTAACTGAATGGAAGGTGTATGAAAATATCCCCCAGAAATGTCTTTTTACACTATGATTTATTGCCACTGGAGGAAACAACATGTTTACTTTTGCCACTTCCGTATGCATAGGTCGTAACCTGACCACGCCACGGAGAAGGGGAACTATTCAGAGTGATGTATGACAGCTGAGGAATGAAAGCATCGACGCCTTCCCATAAAAAGATGCATTATGTCTTTGTTAGGTGTGACTCCTGTGTCAACGTAAAACCAGCAGCGTTTTTAACCGGGTTTAGAGTGAAAAATGCAAATGTCAAACCACAGACCGCAGCACAGACCAAGTGGACCAAAAAAGATGGTCTTATTCCAGATCAAAGTAAGCCATGGCCCGGTTCACATACAGTGTGAAAACACGTCAGGAGAGTTTGTCCTGTCACACCAATCACAGGACGCTACACAATGCTATAGTTAAAAAAAAAAAAAAAAGAAGAAGAAAACCATCCAGAAAGTGGAAGAAATAAAGGTGGCTCACACTCAAAGACCCTAAAACGAAGAGTTAGTCACAAGGACATACGTCAGGAAAGAGAGAGTCTTCTGGATCCGTTATGGTTCGCTTACAGGGCTGTGAGAGGGGTAGTAGGGGGGTGTGTGAGGGGTAGAAGGGGGGTGTGTAGTTGTTCACATAAAAGTGTACATGTACGTATTTGGCCTTGTGTACTATACTACTATAATAGAATAAATACTGCACAAAATTACGCGGTCGACTCATAATTTTGTTTTTATTAGGGTTGTCAAAATTAACACATTAATCCGGATTAATCCATTTGCATGATTTATTAGATTAAAATTATTAACACCATTAACGCGATTAATGCACAGTAAGTCATACATAAAGGAAAAAGCGATGAAATCTTACGTTACATTTGACCCACATCACTGACAACTTCTTTAGTATTTACTGCTTCAAAGCCAATTTAAATGTAAAAGTATAAGTCTTTACACATTTTGAAACAAATGACATTAGTTACTGATGAAAACAATGAACCAAGTGTAAAAAAGCAAAAACATCATCAGCAGAATATTACAGAGGTTCTGTTAAATTCTACAAAGCAGGTGCAATTTCCTTTAGTTACACAAGTTTAAATTAGAAAAAAAGATACATTCCACTTAATTTACATAAAATATAAATTTTAATATAAAATAAATAACTTTAGTTGAGTGTATATATCACCTTTTATCGTGAGTGTTTTTGTGCCCAAAAAATGAAAAACAACAAATGGGTATTAATTGTGATTAATCGAAATTAATCCAGTGACACTGTGATTAATCAGATTAAAAACTGCAATCGTTTGACAGCCCTAATTAATACAGCATATTATTAGTAGTATTTATAGTATCAATTAAAGTGTGCTGAATGTATATTGAGCTGTGTAAAGATAAAGTATTGTGGACTTACAGCTCTCTTGTGTCATCAGTCGATGTTCAGGCTCCAGGGTCGACCTCATGCAGCCAGTCGTCATCTCTGAAGCCCTCTGGGCTTTCTGCACAGATCACATAACACACACAGACATGCATCATCCATTATTTATGAGTGAGCCTCATGCTTCTTACAAAGAATAAAGCACTTCAGGCTGTCTGTGTGTATTCTCCTCAATCATACATCTGCTTTGGTTTTCTAAACACTACTTCAGCAGTTCTCCTTCACTGCTTGTATACATTCATCTTTTTTCTGTTTTTTTAACCAGCCAAGCAGTCCCAATTGTCATCTTATTCTGACATTACAGACAATAACACAAGCAACATAAAACAGGAATATGTGACATGAAAGAGAAATCAAACCACTCAAAAAATAACACCTGAATACGCTTCAGCATGCTTAAAGGCACAGACTATATAATGGCAGACAGAAAGAACAAAGGTGCCCTAAATGCAGATCGAAAGTGTTCTTACCTCAGCGTCAGGAGCATCACACAGACAGAATGAAGCAGTGTGACTGGATTATGAAGCTGAGAGGAGGAGCATCTCCTCTCCTTTGTCACAGAGACACCCTCCCACTCCCACTCTGTAGACAGAGCTAAATGGTAGAACAGCTTAAAATCAATTGATGCCTAATAAGAGACTGTCAACCTGAACACTTCACTTTGTCCATGACCTGCAAATTCATTTCACTGTATACCCTTGTCTTGTGTTAGATAACACCATATTTATGTAAACATTAAGACTTTTATCGCTAACGTACCCAATGAACTGAATGTCAGTTGTGAGGGGAGTTCTTTAAACATGCGATGCTGAATAAAGGATTTATTGGAACATGTTGAATCAACATAAACACAAAAAAAGACAATAATAAACTAGAATCCCCCAGATCTGCGTAGGGCAGATCCCAGGAAAATCATCCCACATCTCAGTCCAGAGGAGTGCAGCAAAGATCTGAACCTTCAAGCTCCCAGGCCTCTGGTCGAGGACCCCGGCTTGGAAGGATGAGACCACCTGCGGAGGGTGAAAAGGGAATTTTTTAAAAACACTTGAGAAAATAAATGACAGATGATACCTTTCTGTAACTCTTTCTAACTAACTAATTTTAATAATCTGAGCTTTTGAGGTGCACAGGATTCTTTGTCAGGTGTTAAGTGGGAACAGGGATGGAGGTGTTTATATACTGTATAATAGAGTAATAATGTATAAAGTCCAAAAATACAAGAAACATTTTACACTTGAACACAAATATAAAACAATAGTGGCATTTCAAGATGAAGGATGAGAGAAATTATTTCTTCAGTGGTCACATAAAAGTGGCCTCTAGTTTTTATTACAATAGTAACCGTTATTGGATGTTCAATGTGATCACTATTGTAATAAATGTCACTAGCTGTAATAACATTTCAAAATACAATAGTGACCATTATCAAAACAGTGGTTGGCAAAAACTGGCCCTTACCAACCACATTTGTAATAATTTTTACAACAGCGGTTGCAACTCAGCTCCCCTTCAACAGGGAGCACAACGTCCACCACTGATGAGTACGTTGTGTGTTGTCATTGTAGACTGTACCACTGTTCAGCAAATAAAAGAAATCAAGTTGAGCCTGTACGAAATTAATAAAACTAAATGTGGTTGGTGTAGTGCAAAATGAGATGAAAAATATATCTCAATTTCATTTTGTTGCTGTTTTTCAACGGTGACTTGGCATGTTCAGATGCAGACCTTCAGAACATGGAGAATGATGTCTTGAATGAAACAATACCATGTCAGGTCTGGGACGATGAAGGAACTGATATCGTTGACTGGCAGTAAATCCAGTAGAACACCTGTGGGACCTTATGTTTCAGTCCACCAGGATGCTCCTCAAGCTGTCGGAGAGCTCAGTCATGGCCTGGACCGGATCTGGGAGGGTATACACCATCCGTCGTCTCATTAGGAGCATCCCCCAGCATTGTCAGGCATGCCTACAAACACACGGGCGCCATTCAAACTACTGAGTACTATTTTGAGTTGATGCAATGAAATTTGAGCAAATTTGACTAGCCTGTAGCATCATGTCTTCACTTTGATTTTCGGGGTGTCTTTGGACTCAGCCCTCTGTGGGTTAATTTCATTTCTGTCAAATGATTTGACATCCTTTTGTTCCAAACACATTACCCATTTCATATCAGTATAGATTTCCAGCATGATTATTTTCCCCTTGTGATCTGATGTGTTTCAGTGTCCTTTATTTTTTCTTTTGAGCAATATATTGATGAGGTCCAATTCCGAGTTTGACTTGTACAGAAGAGTCATTGCAGGGATAAATGGACGTTTTTGCATGGACAAAAGTTTGATTCTCAACAGAGGCTGCTAACAAATGTTCACAATGAATTTAAAGCAGTACAGCAAGGCTACACATATACATGCAACATAGTATGTACTGATGTTAAAGCAAAGGCATATGTTGGAAGTTTGCAGAGACATATGGTATGTGTGCTGTCACATTTTCTTGGGATTTACAATGGAACTGATCTTTTCAAGAAGGATTCATTAGCATTTGTTCACTAAATGACACTGCCAACACTTGGAAGCACTTGTTTGTTTTTTTTTATTCATTACGAAGCATTATACATTTAGTGCACTGAGCTGATGAAGTATAGCTATCTCTTAATACCATATTTAATACATCTGGGGCTTAGTATATACATTTTCTATCAGTACAATAAAACAACTATCCTGTGGTTATAAAATTAGACTTCCTTTGAGCTGGCAAGACTTTGAATGGATGTGTTTCAATCCTTCACATCTTATAGTGGTTGTTGTTATAGCTATCATGTCGATTACACTGTAGTATAAAAATACATCTAAAGCACTTATCACAAAGTGTGATGGATACACAGCAAAAACTGTCAGGCCAAAATATTCATTAAGCCACTTCCTCCCTTGGAAAATTCAACAGGTGCTTCTGGATGTTACCAATAAAGTCCTGCAAGCATCATCAACACCTGAAAAAAGAAGCAGAAAAGCTGGCAATTGTATTAAATAAATAAGCATGTAGGGTTGATACATTTACTTCTGGAAGCTTAGTCACAAACCATTTATTCCAATGTGTCTGTGTTCACAGAATGACGTAGAGACTCTTTCAACTGGAAAAAAGGACAAACAGACTGTGTCAGCATTTCAGAACATGATGTTACATAAAAGTCTAGAGTCAAAATGTTTGTTGCTTAACCCTTAAAGACCCAGAGCATTTTGGAGGTGTCTGATATTTTTGTTTTTATTTAAGCTTTTTTTACTTATTCTGTCAGTCAGTACCAAAATTTCATACATCATTCGATTCAAAAGAACCTCAGGTTTCAGTCAAGTTTATTAAATTCCCAAATTTACATTTGCTTTGTCTGAAAATAGATACATTTTTCAAGATTTTGAAAAATCATCAGTTGATGAATGCTGTTTTTACTGTTAGCTCAAACATACCTGCAGGAAGTTTGTTTTTTTTAACTTAGAAAGTTGCACCAAGGTGTTTTTTACACTTGAAATAAATTTATGTCCACATCAAACCTTTCCCAAGAAAGTTACAGCCATTTGTTATAATATTATCCGAGGCGTTTTTCAGTGAAAAAACAGGTAGATGTGTGTAATAAAGTTCAGAGAGTAAACAGACAGGTTACTAAACCAGGATAGAAGACACTATTTTTAAAAGAAATATATGTGGAACATGAACAATAATTGCCAATTTTCATGGAATCACTTTTATCTCCAATCTAACTATTGACAGACACAGTAATATGTTGATTCACGTTTCCACACAGGCATCGGTTGGTCGAGCGGGTGATGTTTCATTTTTCAACCAATGGAAGGTGGAATTGGTCTACAACCATTACCTGATTGGCTCAGGACAGGAAGTACGAGTGTTTCCTTGACAAATCAACGCTTCAGAATGTACTGTAATGATGCATACATGCAGATTACGGAGGCCCTGAAGGTCCAAATGAAGAGTATTTAGTATCTATGTGTTCTTAAAGCATGTTGATATGACCAGCGGTTCAAAACGTATTAAACATTTTAGAACAATAAGTATATTTGTCTGCTAGCTGCCATCTGGGATTCTGAGGGTTAAGTGACTTTTTTTTTTTTTTTTTGCCATTATAAAGTGCTGTAGGGAAGCTTGATTTTTCTGGCCGGACCTGATTGGGCCTTAAGTTGCATTAACATGCATCATGAACATGTGGGTCTGCTATGATGCCAGGGTACGTTGTCATCTCAGGAAGTATATTATGTGGTCTGGGACACGTGTAAACATTCAATAGGGAAAATTAATAAGAAAATTAATAGGCCTATGATTTACTAAACATGCTTCACAGGTATACAGTCAAGGCCCAGGGTTTTCTGACTGTAGTGCTCTCAAGAAAGAACAGAACATGAGCTTGAAGATTCAGTCATCACTAAAGTGTACGTCCTGAACAATATTGGACAAATAGAAAGGTCAGAGTTCTCACGTCGATATTTAATAATGACCCATTCACAGCGACCCGTCATGCAGTGAGTATCAGGCAAAATAACACCGCACCTTTAAATCTACTGCTGGTCATCGTCAAACAGCGCAGTTAATTACATTTATGAAAAAGCAACTAAATGCCAGTGTGTTAAACTTGCAATGAACACAAATTACATTAATAGCAATGTTTAAAGCTCTACATAGAAGAGCCACTTTATTTTCAGAAGGAGCAGGAAAGTCAGAGCTGACTACGAGTGATCACTTGAGACACATTTGGAGATGGATTTTAATGCCTTAATGCCTGATCTGGACAAATTAAGATGTTAGAAGCACTTAGAACTGTACACCTGAGGTCCCATTGCTCAACACATTAGTGCCATCACCATTCTATAAGCTGAGTCATTGTTTCTGTCCAACAATGTCAGAAATCTTCCTATTTCGTGATGATAAGAATTTATCTGCAAAAGATGAATTCAGCTTAAAATGTTTGCACAGATATGTGATGCTCTTACTCTCTGTAAGAAACCCATTATGTCCCGCTTGTCTGCCTTAGCAGGAGAACAGCCTAGGCCTTCACAGAAGCTTGCAGATCGAGGAGGTGACTGCCTAGGAGAGTCCGCATCCCAGAAGCCCCGGGAAGAGATGTGGCCTCTTAAATGATCCGATGACAAGGGCCAGGTCAGCAGACAGCACTGAGTGGCTACTGTTCTGTTGTCGGTGGGGCTGGATGGTGCAGGGATGCCAGGAGGAAGGACTCTGAGCTGAGTGCAGAGCAGAGACTGCTCATCCAGCAGCCTGTGCATCTTCTGTGCCAACACAAATACATGGAGAACATAACACAAGAAATAAGGGATGGCAAATCAGAAGAGGGAGAACTGAGTTTCTTCTCATTTTGAGCCATCTTATAGTTTTAGGAAAATTACATTTCTGTAATTAGTTTCTCTTGGATCTGCCACAGTAAACCTATCACACCAAAATCTGAATAATTATTCTGTATATTAAATATGCCAAAAATAACAGAGTACAACTTTACACCAATAAAAAGAACAAATGAGCTGCTTGCTCTGTGGTCTTTAGTGACGCTCCCATTTGTATGAAGAATTCTACTGGACTAATTTAATTTGTCATATAGACCACAACAACGCATCCTCATGTGAGTGAACAGTAGTCTGAGGTTAGAGATGCAGACAATAAAATTCTACATAACAGTAAAAATAAATATTAGAACTACCATGTACGTACATGGTGAATACAATTGATGATGTCTTTTGACAGGTACAGATGGCAGTATATTTTCACCGCTACTGGTAGTAACATGCTGTTCACCATGCTAGGGTTGACCATGACAATTATGTGTTTATTTATTTACAGAATAGTATGCTGTAGTACCATTTTTTGTCACGTTACCATTTTCAAGCTATCGTCATAGCGATGGGCCAGTTCAGTCAGCTGCAGCTCCAACTCTCCAGCTTCTTGTTTTACTGCTCGTCTTAACTCCTCTATGTCTTGAATCTTCTCTCTGTTCACACCAACACAGCGGCAACAGTTACACCACTGCATCAAATCAAAAATACAAAGGCCATAGAATTTAGAATATATCTACGAAGCACGTTTCATGACACCCATTATTCATTCACTCCACAGTCACATGCTGGTGGTGATAAATGACATCTGTGACCACAGCTGCCCTGGAGCAGACTGATGAAAACATGGCTACCAATCTGCACCAACATCCTCTCCAACCACCACCGAACAGTCATCCATGGCAGGGCTGATGAAATGTCATGGACAAGGACCCTGTGGTTATTGGAGACCCACCCTACCTCCTGAGCCACTGAATATTACATTTCATATATTTTGGATAATATAATGTCCATCTCATCCATCATCCTCTGTTTATACTGGTCAAGGTCACTAAGCAGAGAAGCCAAGACTTGCCACCCAAGCCAAACAGCACTGGACCCTTATGACGCTTCCTGCAGGTGGGGGGTCCACATGAAGACATAGTCATAAGGGTCTTCTGAATCACTCTTAGTCTGACCTGTCACCTAGGACCAGTTTGTCTTGGGAGACCCTACCAGGGGCGAATTGCCTCCGACAACATAGCTGCTAGGATCACTCAGGCACACAAACCCCTCCACCATGATAAGGTGGAGATTCAAGGATGGGTGTATTATAATGAATATTACACATACATTTCTGAATATTAGATTTTTTAAATTCTCCTAAAACTTACACACTGCATCTTTACCTGTCGTCCACTGGTCTACATTTTCATTAATAGTTAGAGTCCCATGATGCACAGCGTACCTGTCCTGGTCATTGAGAGCACTGTAGACTGCAGCTTGATCTTCTGAGAGCTGCTCCTCCATGTTGCTGAGCACAGACCGAAACTGCTGCAGACACAGCATCATCTCCTCCAACTCATCCAGAGAGTACTGAGGAAGAACAAGAACACTACAGTTATGACCAAACGTTTTACCACATTTATTTTTGCAAGAATGTGTCTAGATTTTCCAATAAAGGCTTTGAAACTTAGTAATATACCACAATCAAAATACCACATAAATAAGTAAAAAATACTTGATGTACACATTAATATATCAATGACCTGGAAAAGTAAAGTTAGCTGAAGTGGCTAAAAAGTATTCACCCCCATTTGGATGTTGTCACCTTTTATTCAAATTCACTCATTGTCAATATAATCTGTTCTTTTTTTATAGCAGCCTTGTGTTAATACCTCATTTTCTTCTGAATATTATATCAATGCAGATTTTTTTATTCAGTTTTATTACTGGGATTTTGAAGAAATGGTTTTGTTTTCTCATTCTGACGTGCGGTTACGGTTATATTTTAGTGGATGGTACTGAAGTAAAGAGGAAACACATGGGTGGAGAGAATAAAAGAGAATTAACAGTGTTAATGCAAATGCAACATTCATTATGTAAATGTAATGCTGTTTTTGAAAGGCCTCCATCTTAAAAACTATGGCAACATGACAACAAACTCATTGTTCATATCAAAGTGAGCACATCGTGACTCACTGCAAATTTACATGTCAGAATTACCTCCTTTTGCCTTCTTTGTGACAATGAATACAGGTCATTACATTCTATAGTGGGTAGAAACAGACTGATGCTGATGGGAACTGCAGCTGTTTATTTGTAGCATTTATAAATGTTACACTATACCTTTGGAGTATATTTAAAATGAATTTTGCAACTATCAAGCAGTGTCAACTACTAAATGCCTGGTCAAAAATAGAGTTGTTTTTGATAGCAGTATGTTTAAACAGACTAATAATTCTAAAATTATATGTATTACATTAATCTCTATTTTAATTGAAACAAGAGAGTTGTATAAAAACTCAACTTAAAACAGTTGAGATGAGCTTTGATGAACCTGAGATTATTGTGGACATGATACACACCTTTTCAGGACTTTTTATGTGAGAACCTACACCCCCAAATCAGAAAAAAAGAAAAAAAAAAAGAAAACGGGGAAAAAGACAAGTAAAAAATAATGGTGCATTTGTAAAACTGACTTGTTTTTCACTATAAACACAACCTATTTGATTTTTTGTAAATGCACAGAAAATTGGTAAAATCTTCAAAAAGTAAAAATTCTTAAACACGGGTAGCAATGGACTGTATATTGTCAACACTCAGGTATGTTATGTCATGATTGATTACGTCTGTTGCGCATTAGTCACTTTGTATAATGTGGTGACTACAGCGTATTGGACTGACCTGTGCTGGTTCTCGGGTTCTGGTTGGAACCAATTGATAAATATGTACAACAAGACAAGAATGAAAATATACATTTGATTTTTAGAAGAAATAGACAGCATTCTAAAACATCAAATTAAAATGCTGTAGAACTTGTATCCAAGGCGTGTGGTTTTCCTTCTGGTTTGAAGACGTTTTTGCTACCTATCCAGGAAGCTTCTTCAGTTCGTAGAACGTGTCCTGCAAATGTATCAGTTGGTACTGTCAATATCCAGAGAAGCAGCGCAGGTCAACCTAATGTCACAGTGTTAGTGATTAACACACACACCACAGGCTGCGATGACGATATGACACACCTGTGGTTGAGAAACTTTATTTGTGCATATTTCAGCAATTTTGTGTGTATTGAATGTCCTTGTCATAATTCCATGACATGAAATAAGTTGTGTTTATACTACCTACAATTTAATACAAAGTCAATTTTAAAATGCATAATTGTTTTTTATTTGATATTACTAAACTGCCTGACCTTTTCCTAATTTGGGGTAGTATTTTAACCATATTATATGCTTCATTTCATGTTCAGCATATATTATTGATGCATATCAAATAATGATGTTGCAGCTCAATGAATACCCTTTGCTAAAGTGGCCTCAAAAATGCAAAAAGACATTTTGTCTATTCAGAGCTTTTTTGTCAAAAGGACCTTACAGCAGGTTAGACTAAAACCAAATACCAGTGTTCAAGGCTTGTCACATGTACCTTATCTCATGAATATGCAGCTCACAATGCAGCAAGTGAGCACATGTTAAGTCTGCAGATTGCCAGTGGGTCGAGGCTGGGGTGGTTATGGCACAAACACATGGATTTCATTGTGGGAGACTTTCATGCAGTACATTATGGCCCGGTCTCCAATACAGGGATTGTTCAAGACTAAATCACATTTTTAAACTCTTGTTGAAATGGCTTAATTAAAATTAAAAAACCATATTTTCCGGGGGATATGTCGCTCCGGAATGTTAGTCGCACAAGCCAAAAAAATGCATAATGAAGAAGAAAGAAACGTGTACTAGTCACTCTGGAGGACAGGTCGCATTTGTTCGGGGAACGCGCTTTAAGGGCGCGGCTGCCCAGCTGAGCACTTGACACTGGAAGCGAGAGCTCGCGGCTCGCGTCTCTGACTCACCGGGTAGGTGACGGCACCGACACGTTCGGTGTTAAGCTGATGGCAGGTATGGTTGTTACCGGTAATGTCTACATTTTAAATTGTCAGTAATACAGATGCGGCAGATGCAGGTACAGAAGCCTAGAGCGACATCTAGCGGCTGTCAGTGTGACAAACACCCAATACTTGAAATATTTTAATATATTCGTCACTACGGTATATTTGCCGCTCCCCTAGCCAGACTATGCAAAAAACCATGACGTGTAATCCAGAAAATATGGTAGTCTTGTCTTAGTCTTGAGTAAAATAATTGTGTTTCTTGAATGCAGGCTGGAGCTAATCCAGGGCTAAATGAGAACCTAAATTAATCTTGGTCAGAGGCAGGTTTAACTTCAGACTAAAGCCTGTTTGCCTCATGGTGCATGGTGAAAATGGATTACCGTGACTATAAAAAACAACGCCACACAGAAAAGATGAGATAAAATAAGATACTGCTTGTGCTGCGTCTTATGCCCTTCTCTATCTTTTTGTCAAAGTCAACACGAAGGAGTTCAGGTTCTACTTTTAAATATTCTGTTATATATTCTGTAGCTACTTTCATGTAAATTATCAGCCGTTTCCTCCTGGTCTTGCTGCCTGGATCGTAGATGCTGCAGCTGTTGCTACTGGTGCAGTAAACTGATTTTCCACCTCCTCCAACATCTGGTTCAAGCTCAGGTCACCTTTTTCAGTATTAGACCTATGAGACCAAGAGTTGAGGTGAAAAATTAAATTGAGTTGTGTTGGAATGTCTCCCCACCTTAACTGTTTACATAGCCATCATCTGAAATACCTTCCACTGATCCTTAGCTTTTGATCGTGGCAGGTCATTTGTATGTAGTCGAACTGCGACTCCCACACCTGTCCTGAAATGCTCCTTACAAACAAAAGCAATTGTTCATCTCGACTACGTATCTTTCCACGTTTTTCTACAGGACCTTTAAAAATCAGTATACGAATTGTTGGGTCACAAAACACACACTTTGTGAGTGATTAGTTTCAATTAAAAGGTTCTCTCTCTCTCTCTCTCTCTCTCTCTCTCTCTCTCTCTCTCTCTCTCACACACACACACACACACACTGAGTCAAGCTTCCAACAGATGATCTGAATTGTCTTTGTTTACTTTAGTCTGACATGATCTAAATCACTAGTTGATCTCTGAAAGCCATTGGATTAGCGTGGATTACTTTAGACCAGATTATTTTAGATCTGGTTTTACTTAAGTTGCGAACATGAACATCACCTCATCCGCACCTTCCTACCACTCAGAAAGCAGCTTTTTTTAAACCAACAACCCCCCTTGAAAGTGGTGACAATACCATACCGTCACCATGACGATGGTTTTGGAATTTGTCAGACTTTCCCTTTTACAAAGATGCAAGAATCAACAGTTTGTCAACATATGTGAGGACATTATTGCTGCATTAAAAAAAATGTTCCTCTACAAACATAGAAAGTGATTTGTATATTTCATAATGTATGGTGCAGCACAGGACAAACATCTTAAACGAATCTACTTTTTGTTAAAATTACAAAACTTTAAAAAAAAAAGCTACAAAATTTCATCACTTGGTGTTTTCAGTTTGTTAAATGTAGTAAAAAAAAGTGGGACATGCATAAATATCCCTTTGTTTGTTTTTTAATTATTTGGAAGTATTTATTTTGAAAAAATAAAATGCATTTAATCTAATAATGTTATGTTGAATTGTTTTCAAGCCTAAGTTACTGCTCACTGATTTCAGTTTTGCTTTTTAAATTTTAAACTGTCCTATATGTCTTGAGCTTTTACTAGACACACACATTATAGAGACGTGTATTACTCACCGGGACGTTCAGCAGAAAGTGTTGCCTGTTGCACTGATGATCACAGGAGCAGTAGCATGCCGTGGTGGCCGTCTGACTGCTCTGCCAGAGCTTCTGATCAGGGTCATTCTTGTCCACATCTTCATCACCATCTTCATGAAGACCATCATCAGGCCACAGACCAGTATCCACAGAGAGTGACAATTTCGGGTTATTTCTTGCTATTCCAGGCAGACAGTCATGTGACTGCCAGTCGTCAGACAGCACTGGGAGGGATGGCGATGACAAAAACATCACTGCTGGTGTTTGCACAGTTTCTAAAGTACTAGTGGAGACTGATACTTTTTTTGTGTTTGTACAGGAAGCTCCATGTGATGGCTTATTTGTAAGAGTATTTCTTTGAATATGTAGATCTGTCCATGATTGTACAGCACGAAAAGGGCTTGAGGTGTCCAGCGGAAGATGACCTGGGGCAGGTGCATGCTTTGGGTCATTATTGTAGGGAACATCCCTCCTATGAACAATATGAGAAGATGGAGAGGAAGACATCTGAATAGAGACAGAACAGCTTGATTGCTTTTGCTCTGGGGTTGTCAAGGAGAATTTGGAGGGAGTGTATTTTGTTAAGACCTCGTCCATGTCCTTTGTTGCTAAGGTCATATTAGCCTTGTCTGCTGATGAAGAGGCATGTTGAGTAACTGGGCATCGACACACTGCAAAATTCCCAGAAGATTCATCTGAGGCCTCAAAGCTGCCTGACTGAGGGGTTGAATCAGAAACCTGAATGGGTTCAGCCCAATAAACATGGCCTACTGAATCAATCTCCTGAAAAAATGCATCAATATCTCCATATTCACCCTCTGAACCATCCACAGAGGTTTCAAACATCTGATCCAAGCTTTCAATTTCAATCAGATCAGAGACTTTTACAGTTTTGCTGAGTGCCTCTGAAGTCTTGCCATGTGAAACATGAGAACTTTGATGAGGTTCGTTGTCTTTTCCATCTATTTCCATGTGAAAGACTCTGCTGAATTCTTCCTGACTGGTTGAAAGCTTCTCATGCATACCAGAGGAAAGCACTTCAGGATCTGGTTCACTTTTATGATTTGCTTCCTCACAGACTAATCTCAAACTTTCTGACGTACTTCCAAAACTCTCTGTATTTGAACTGCCAGTGGACTTTGGAGTCTGTTCACTGTCATTATGCCTTTTGTCCTCATCTGCACTCTTTTCATGTCTCTGGTTTTCAGAGTCACACAGTCCATACATCTTAACATGTTGGACAGGAGAGACTAGACTAGCGTCTGTGTTATTGTCATGTGGGCTCGGTATGTCCGGCTGGAATAAGGACTGCATTACCAGATCAACAGCTGGATCTGTCAGAACATCTGGATTGTTAGTGGGTGGCAGCAGTGTAGACTTGCATGCTGAAATTTGAGAATTAGATGAGGGGAAATCTGAAAAAACTGAAGAAGGATCAGGATTGTGAAAATTCGAGGAAAGGGAACAGGGTGTTACTCTGTCTTTCATTTTTACACTAGAGCATGGAGTAGAGAGTCGTTTACAACCGCTGTCTGAGTCTGTTTGAGTGTCTTCTGGATTCTGTAAAGTGGACTCAGCTATTGATGGAGATGTAGCAGAAGGTAAATTGAAACCAAGGAGAGCTGTGTTTGCACCTAATGGGATGTTAACCTTCCTTTCTGACTCCACTTGTGGGTGTTTGTTTTCTTGATTCCAACACTTCAAGGCAGACTGTTCTGCAAGTGAGATAGAAGATGGGCAATCACAATTTGTAGACAGAGAATCTGATGTAGTGGCAGCAGAGATACTTTGAAACACAATGGTGGAGGCACTGTCCGAATAATGGGAAGGATTGGAGAGGACAAGTGATAAAGTATTGCAGTCTTCACTGTGAATGTCTTGTGATCCTGCAGTCATCAAGGCAGGTTGCAAGGGAAAACATGGCGAGACAGAGGTCCCACATGCAGGGGAGGATGGGGTTGGATGTCTGGATTCGGTTATGTTCTGGAACTCTAGTGAGATCGAGTGATGAGAGAATGATTCGGACAAAGAGGCAGGATGGCTGATCAGATCCTGATCTTGTTTGGAGTCAGTCTCTGAACTGTGGGGGTCAGGTTTTGCAGGTTTTGTGAGATCCTGTGAAACAGGAGGTGGGGAGATACATGATGGTTCTACAGAAAGACAAGATGAGGAAAGCAGAGAATTGTCAACACCAGGGTCCACAGTTGATGAGGCAGTGTGATGAGGAAGAGTGGAAGAGGCAGGACTGTGACTGTCAGTGCTCCCTCCTGATAGGCCCAGCAGTGCCTGCAAACATAAAACAGAAACTATAAGACACTGAAAGTGTTGTAAGTAGCATACGCTGTAACTCACTGTGCATTTTTATCAAGTTGAAAATGCAAAATGTAAAAACAAAATTAAAAATGTCAATTTATTCATGTGTGATTTATTAAACTGTGCATTTCACCATTTCCAGTGTGCAGCAGTTTGGCAAGTGTAGGAACTCAGAAGAGTCACCGGGTGGCAAACACCCGATCCAGTTAGGAGATCACTGTGGGACAACCTTCCAATACCCTGGCTGTCATGCATTCACATTTCCGCAGAACTATGTGCTGGATAGGTCCAGAGATGAGTTTTTGCCCTGGGCAAAAATCTACTGATGCCCTGGGTCACCGTCCAATGTCAGTCTGGCTCCATAAAACGTTTTTACTTGCAACAACTTTTGTGAAAAGCACTGAGCAAAGAGGACGTTGGACGTTCTCTCTGTTCATAATGGTGGCTGATTGTGGATCAGTCCAGTGATTGTGGACGTCGTCCAGTGTCTAGTTTTGTTTGTTGTTCTCGCTCTACTTTTTTCTTTTGTCTCTCGTCTGTCCACTAACCCCAACCGTCGAGGCAGATGTCCTCCAACGCAGAGCCTTTGGTTCTGCTGGGAGTCGTCATGCTGTCATTTCATGATCAATAAAGTGATGCATTCACTTTGTGTATCATGCATTGAAAGTGAAATTGGAAGAGATTTGGAAATTTGATTAACACATACTTTCTGTTCATATAAAATCTAATCTGTCTCATAATGTACTAATTATTTCATTTTAGGGTTAGGGTAGAAAGACAGAGTGAAGTGTACACATATGAATGAGATGACCTTCATAAAATCTGGAGTTGGCGATGCCTCCTGTGGAAGTGATGGGATGACGGGTTCTTCTAGAAAACCACTGCTGTCTGACTGGCAGCTGTTGACTCGCATCATGCCGCTCACTGCACAAACAGGGCAGAGGAGAGGAAAAGCACTACTTTATGCATCACAATCATAGCATCCATTCCATGGCACTTCCATGATTGTTATTTTCAGCAGGCTGATGACTTTACATCTCAATCCATTCATCATGTTCCTCTTATCCAGGTCAGAATCTCAGGGGCAGCAGCCTAAGCAGAGAAGCCCAGACTTCCCTTTCCCCAGTCCCCTCCAGCTCCTCTGGGGGGACCCTCAGGTGTTCCCAAGCCAGCCGAGAGACATAGTCCCTCCAGCGTGTTCTGAGTCTGCCCCAGGGCCTCCTCCCAGTTGGAGCTGGGATTGGACCAGCCAGGCCCCTGCCTTCGGTTGCCACCCAAACCACACAGCACTGGACCCTTACAACCCTTCCTGCAGGTGGTGGGCCCACAGGAAGACAGAGTCATAAGGGTCTATGCAATTGATTTAATATGGAATGGGCCTGTGGGATGCAAACTGACAACCAAAACAACAAATGATGTGTTGTTATAAAGGTCACCGGTTCTGTGCAGACAATGACAGTGTATGAGTGAAGAAGAAAAGACATCACAAAGCAAGAACACATGAGCGGGGGGTTGTATATGCACTAGAGACACAATAGAAACATTCAGTCTTTTACAAGTTGGACTCTTGAGTCAGACATCCACTTAGTGCACTTTCCATTATCATTTACTTTGAAGAGTCCACTTAGACATAGTTTTTAACATACTACTACTGTGTATGCAAGTTATCGAATGTTGTATTCCTTTACATACACATACACTTCTTACTGAAACAAGACACTAACTGGAAAAAATAGGACATTTAGCCATTTATTAACATCTGAAAATTGTCTGAAAATGTCATTAATTGAATATGTGCTTCATGACCCACCAATATCTGGCCCTGCCACGTGGCTTCCTGTAATGCTGCTTTCATCAAAACTGTGGACCTGGAATGAGAAATGAAACCAACGTTAAATATTACAAACCACATCCCAGCTCAGTGATGGAGTAAATCTGACATGTTTTATAATAATCCACTATCCAATTGTACAATTTTCAGCTTTTGTGGATGAAATAAATACAATGATTCAAGACATTTTCCTAGTGAAAACAAATGAACATTTTTGAAAACGATCTACCCATGAGTAGCAGGTGCAGTACACAACTGGTATGCTGGATTAAATCAAACGTTACCTTTGTAACCCCCTTAATGCTGCTTAATGATACAGGACCCAAATGCATCAGAAAAAATAGAAACAACCAGGAGCAGTTTAGAGTAGCAGGAAGCGGGAGGAGGTGAACGAATGGGTAGATCTTTTGTGTTACATATCTTTTGTTAAGCACAGCCCTGTTCAGGTGCAGCAGTGTATGGCTGGTGAACAACAGCCAAAAATTAGACACTTAAAACAGGCTCATACCACTATGCAGTCAGTGTAGTGTATATTAAGGAAATGTTCACATCTTTACCTGACATCAGATTGATCGTTCTGTTGGTAGTACTTTTTTAAACTCTAAAATCTGAGATGATTAGACACACAGCGCTGTCTGATGACAAGTAAAAATGAGAACATAATGAGTAACTGTATCAATTTAAAGAAAGGATTTAGTTATTATCCATCCATCCATCCATCCATCCATTTTCTACCCCTTAGTCCTCCTGAGGGTCGGGGGGATTTAGTTATTATTATTATTATTATTATTATTATTATTATTAGGGCTGTCAAAATTAACATGTTAACACAGATTAATTCATTTGCATGATTAATTAGACTACAATTTTTAACGTGTTAACACGATTGACGAGTAATAAGTCATATATCAAGGAAAGAGTGATGAAATCTTACGTTACATTTGACCCACATCACTGCCAACTTCTTTAGTATTTACTGCCACAAAGTCAATTTAAATGTAAAAGTATAAGTCTTCACACATTTTGAAACAAATGACATTAGTTACTGATGAAAACAATGAACCAAGTGTAAAAGAGCAAAAACATCTCAGAGGTTCTGTTAAGTTCTACAAAGCAGGTGGAATTTCCTTTAGTTACACAAGTTAACTTAGAGAAAAATATACATTTTAATGGAAAATAAGTCATTTTAGTTGAGTGTGTTTTTGCTCCCACAAAATGAAAAACAACGAATGGGTATTAATCGTGATTAATCAAAATTAATCCACAGTAACCCTGTGATTAATTAAATTTAAAATTTTAATCATTTGACAGCCCTAGTTATTGATAATAGTTTGGTTTTGGTCCTGGATGTCCCCCAAACAGTTTGCTTTTGTGCTGCAAGTCATGATACGACTACTGTGAAATAACCCTATCCTGCAGTTTAGTTTTTTGTTACATAAAATAGTTATTAGATGATGAACTGGCTACTATGTGATGAATGTTGTCATGTACGTATTTTGACCATTATGAGTTGCTGTAGTTTGGGGCCAGATGTATTGTATCTTGGGTTGGCCCATCATGATGTTATGCATGTGTGTTAGTCATTCAGCTGCATTAAATAAAGTCAGTTAACTCACAAATAATTATGAAAAAATAGACTAAATTTTATTTAAAATGTGTGTTCAGAATGCAAAAAAATGGGTTTCCCTCATGTGTCCCATCTGTGCCACATCACACCCAGCTATTACTGCAATGTCAATGTCATGCTGCTATTGCCTGTGAATCAGTGATGCCTGACCTTACTTGCCTCTTCCATTTCGAATGACTCCCTGGCCTGCCTTGGGCTCTTCTTCCTCTGAAGAACCACCTCACCTGTACTAGGACCTCTGAGTGCTCCCTGGTGGATCTGTGGGTCACAGTCTGGACCGACTCCTTGCTCCTCTGCTAGAGGACTCAGACTCACAGTCTCTTGTGTCCCTGGTTTGACCCTCTTCAAAATGATTGTGTTGTCCTCAGGTCCTAAAGGAGGGTGGACTGACTCCAGGTCAGTAGGACAGGCGGTGCTGTCCATACTTGGTTTCTGAATGTTATTGTGGATTTGACTAAGTGACTTTTTTGATGCTCGCCGGAACAGCATGCCAACACGCTTCCGTCTGTCACGGGCCTCAGCAGACATGTCCATCCCTGGTGGGGCTTTGAGAGGGGTGGAGGAGACCACCATCAATGAGGAGAATGCTGTAGTGACCTGCTGGAGAACCTCCAGCTGCCGAAAACGGTCTGATGACACATACAAGAGGAGGACAAAGTCAAAATTTGAAAAGCACCAGCATTACACAGCATCAAGTTGTTGCACAAATGACAATCAACCACACATACTGTAGACTACAATAAAAATAGTCAGCATACACTTCCAAATTCACTTCCATAATGGTTTGATGTGGAAGAGAAAATTAACAGCACATTTAACAAAATAATATAATAGCGGTGGGATGATACTTTCAGAAATAACACATGACTGGAATGTACTACTTTTCATAGCTTGTTAGAAACTGCCTGAAAAGTCCAACATCACTAACAGCTGCTGTGCTATGAAGATTTATTTATTTCTCTTAAAATTATGTTTTTTGAAAAGTTATTTCAACTTTTTTTCTAGTGCCTGTAACTTCTGTTTTATCACAGTATGTGGTTCCTGTGAGCTGCAGTAACAAGTAACTACAAAAAATACAGTGCATATGATGCTGCGCATGGATGCGCTACGTTAAACATTTTGTCCATCAATTTGTTTTCTGGAAAAAAACTCACTGCTGACATCTGGGTTTTCCAGGTCCAGTCGGTTCTTCTGGGCTTCCAAAAACACCTGGAGGTTGATCCCTCTGGCCCGAGACTGATGGTTGATGAACCGAGCTGGGATGCGGCCAGAAAGATCAGGCTCATCACAGCCAAACCCCAAGTCCAGCAGAAGCTCCTCTGGATCATCATTCCACAGATTCAGGATGTCCATCACTCTAGAAAATAGTCCAGTGGAGTTGTAAACCTTTAGTAGTGGTTATCACATGGGACATATATCTGCAAATAATTATGAGAAACATGAGAAAAAAAATGTTCTAAATACAGAGTTCACTCCAAGTCGTCATAACCTGCAGGCAGCTGGGCTTTGTTGAGGACTAATGGGCATCCATCTTCATGTGGATCACATTCCAGAGCAGTGGAACTGACAAAATTCTACATTTAATGTCTGCTCTGCTGAATTTCTCACTTTAGTTACAGTTATCAAAGCTAAGCCTAAGGTTTGTATAAAAACTGAGTGCGCAATGTATCACATTTGTATCTATTGTGACTCATTTGTGTTTATTTTTATCTATAGGTTTTTCGATCACCCACAGTTGCAAGGTATCCACTGAGAAAGGCATCCAAAAATGCGGAATGTTGAATGATTTTTCATGCTGTTCTTGTACCAAGAGGTGGCACCAGTTTTACCAGAAGTTGACAGGGTGGATATTCCATAGTGGTCAATAATCATACATTGGTTCAAGTAAATCACTTCAGAACCTTTGGAGCTATTCCTTTATTTCTTAAAACAAGTAGCAGCATCACTTATTCCACATGGTGGTAGTTTTAAGATTGGATTGTAGTCATTGCCTCTTATTTGTTTACAGAAACAATTCAGATCAGGTAAAGCAAGTAGTTTGCTGTTTTTTAACATTTTTGCAAAACGTTTCTTGTGCACATTAATACTGAAATCTCTCCTTGACCTAACACACACAACTCATAACAAATAAATCCAGTCATCTGTCATATGCTGTCTGTGAACAGTGTTTTTTTACAGTGGTGATTGGAAGTTTCTGAACCATTAAAATGTTTCTATATTTCTGGATAAATGTGACACATAACATAAATTGAGTATTCTGTATCATAAAATCATTGTTTCACATACTTGAGTCAAGGGTCACAGTAGCAGAAACGGTTTGTCAATCGGACCAATATTTTTGGAGAAATAAGTGATTCACTGCGTTGATGCGTTCAAGTGCACTTCCTAATGTTATCATATATGCAGTGATGCGTTCAAGTGCACTTCCTAATGTTATCATATATGCAGTGATGCGTTCAAGTGCACTTCCTAATGTTATCATATATGCAGTGATGCGTTCAAGTGCACTTCCTAATGTTATCATA
>JAQQAE010000974.1:0-28191 GCA_029823295.1 Pseudamia nigra
TACCTGCTCAGTCAGAATTTAAGTACTCTACTCCCCCTAGTGTTGGGAGCTTGGACTGCACCCACTCATGACCCCCCTTTTCTGGCGCCACGGCGTTAATGGCTCGTTACGGCGCCAGACTCGCCAAAGTAAACCCGTGACATCTGTAAATATCCATCCCCAGTGGACAGTGTCTCAAAAACACATACGTTTCCATGCGTCCACCGACTCCTACGTGTTCAGCAGCCGCTGTCCTCAGAGGAATTTGGGTTCCCTTCAACCCGTCTCCTGTGTGTCAATTTCATTGAGGATCAGCTGGTCAATTCCATGTTTTGAGTTTTTTCGGGGACTCTGACAGAGAATGAACACAAAAAACACGCAGACAGACATAGCAAGCAGGGAAACTGGGACGGGGAGCAGATGGAAATGTGTCCGCTCTCTCTGGAAGCCGGAAGAACAATTGTGAGCAAAATAAATTTGCATTGCTCTGGATCCAGTATATGACAAAGTGGGCCCCATGCAAGAAACCATATACGAATAAATTTTATCTTATTTTTATTGGTATCCTGCATATTCTTTTATTTTGTTAGTACTCACCATTGGTGTATTCCCACTGATTTGTGGGGCGCACCAATGTTTTCTTATTTTTGCTGTTACTCCAGATTAGATATTATTTTACAAGTGATTGAGGGCACTCTTACCAAAGCAAGCGAAAAAATATCAGCCATAGAAATGTTTATTTCATGCACAGAATCACATTTTAAATGTCAGGAACATAATACAGTGGTACCTCGCTGTACTTAATTAATCCGTTTTGGTGTGACATTCATACAGCGATAATTTCTTACAGCGGGGCGGGTTTTCCCCATAGGAACATATGTAAATATAATATTAATCCGTTCCGGACCCGCAAAAACTCCCATGTGACGTATATATTACACACCCGTACGCGCACATTTATTCATTATTAGTACATGAAAAGGAAGTTATGTTAATTATTTGAAAAGGAATGAATGAAATTAGTTATAAAATGATTGATAATGTCTTCTTACCTTTACTTATGATACGGCTGATGCTGTCTGTCTCAGCTCATTGGGTGCCGGGCCTGGCCTAGATGTCCGGGAGTGGAATCATAGCAATCATAAGCTAACCAAGAGGGTAAACGCGTAACAATTGAGGATTCGTCTGGGATCTTCGGGTCATTCACTCTTGGTTCTAACTTATGGGATGTTTGACCGGGGCATGAAACGTAGTGTTAGCAAGTTTGTTGTGTGCTGTGGTGTGTGAAAATAATCGCGGGACGGGACACGCCGCGGGCCGACCCGGCAGCCCGATGGCTTCAATGATGGTACAGTATCACCAGCTATTTCCTTCTCTTTGATCCAAAGCAGTTTTTTTCCTCGGTATCCGAATTTCTCGTTGTCAGAAGAGCTCTTTGTCCGAGGTACCACTGTATAAGAATGTTGCTGCATGAGGCCTAATGTCAATAATGTGTGTCCACTGTTTGCAGGCAGTGGTGCTTATACCTGTTACAGTATGGATGACACCAGAGCATTAATATGAGCAGATGCATCACTCGGACATGATGGTCTTGTGCACATGTAATTGTTAAAGTGGCACATTGTTAAAGTAATATTACGTTACGTCAACCGTGTAGTGTTCTTATTTCTTTTATATTTTTTGTTGTTTTTTTGTTTGTTTTATAATTGATTATGTTTGAATATTCATAAAAAGGTAATGAGCAACAATATGATTGGTCATTTAGGGCCATTGTCCTCCACTCCCCCACTGGTCTGCACTCACACTGACATCTCCTACCTGTACACAGATCACGTCACAGTACCACATATACAACTTTGCTGACTGTAGCTTATGTCACATACAGACTTCTACTGGATTTCTATGTTACACAGTGGTTTATCTTTTAATTGTGCTGCCCGGATGCGGAGGCAGCGGGAAAACGGGTTTATATATGTAAAAAGTCAAATCTCAGTTGAAAGAAGTATTGTGGTTTTAACAGCTTTCAGTGACAATATGGCCTTTATGGTCAGGACGAGCTAAGCTTTTGTGGAGCTTTGTCTTCCTTCACAGTCTAAGGAATGGGATCTAAGGGTCTTAGTTTCAGTAATAGTGATGACTCGTGATATTACGAGATGTGCAGAGGCTTTGAAGCGTGTGTCGAGTCATGGAGGGGGCATTTCCGCGAAGCACATATTGAGACTTTCTTCATTCAGGGGAGAAGCTGAAAACGATGAAGTCCGAAGCCTCGCTGCCCGGTGGTACCACGTGACTGCTTCGGGAAGTGGTTCAGATTTGTCAAGAGGCTTGATAGCGATATAAACACTTCAATGCTTCATGAGGCTTCATCTTGCCATCACTAGTGGTGACATAGCTCTTAGGTTACAGGTGTCAAACTCGTGCCATGGAGGGCCAAGATCCTGCAGGTTTTCTTCCAACCAGTCACTAAAGCAGGTGATTTCACTAATTAGCTCCTCCCCTCAATTTGAAGGGTTGCTGATCAGTGAAATCACCTGCTTTCGTGACTGGTTGGAGAGTAAAGCTGCAGGGTCTCAGCCTTCCGTGGCATGAGTTTGACAGCCCTGTTCGGTTGTAACTGGCAGGTAAAGTGGTGCTGTACTGCCCTCTGTCTGTCTCTGCAGGTTTGTGGAGCTGCAGTTCCCGCAGAGGAGTAAAGCACTCCGGACCGCAGCCTTTGTTGTCCCCTTTATGTTTGACACTCTCCCTCTCTTCTACCGGGTAAGTAACGGTTCTGGAATTTAAACCGCGCAGAGGATTCACACTCATTGTTTTTAAGGCTGTTGCACTGAAGTCCACACACCCAGTTTTTTTAGACTGATTTAAAAACTTAATTTCTACTATTTATCATTTGTAAATAAAGAAACTGTTTGTTATAGTGTCTCTTATTATGTAACAGCTCGGAGCAGATTAGTGGCTGTCAGTAAGATTTAGATTTAGAAAATGCAACTCTTTCTGGTTGGCGAGCTCTGGTCCTGCTGGATACAAATCTGATACTGCTTTCTATTGATAATATAAACAGCTTAAGTTATTAGCTTTTGCAATATGCAATTTTTTTGTCTGTATTTTCTGTTGTTTGTAACAAACACATAATACTTGCTGAGTGATTTTAAACTCTCCATGTACCTTTTTAATAAATGCAGAAGTGGGAAATAAGTGTAAATTGTCAATTAAGGGCTTGTATAAGTACAGTTTTAATTTATCTGTGCATTACTTGAGTATTTTTCTGGTAACATTTTCCTTTGTACATTTTAAAACAAAAATCTGTACTCTCTGCTCATTACTTTTTTCCAGACTTAACCCATTTTAGGGGAATTTGTGATTATTTTTATTTTGGCATCATTTTACTTTCACAATATCAAGACTGAGCGAGTTGACTGATAAATGGCTGAGACAAGAAAATAAGAAGTAGAACAGTACGAGCTTTTGGTGCTTATCAGTGCATATCACATACAAGCTATTGCTATTAAAAATTAAACTAATGCTGTAACAATTTTATTGAACACAGACATTTTACAGTGTCTTTCTGCTTCAATTTTCTGCATCAACACATGCAGCATTCAGTCTTTCACTGATCAAAGCAGTGCAGTAGATCTTCTTCAGACAGTTGTCAAAAAATGAAGAAATCACAGTGCTAAATCAGGTGAATATGGAGATTACCAAGCACTGAGATTTGTTTTTGGGTCAGAAACTGCTTTTCCAAGAATGCAGTGTGAACTGACACATGAGTCATGACCATCGTGCAATAGTTATGTGCAGTGTTGTTGGTTTTCATCTGCAGCCTTGCTCAGGGCACTGAGCCACACATGGCTGTAGAAGCCAGGCAGTCCTGCTCAACACGCTGAGCCACACAAATCGATGACTTCACTAATAACATAAGAGTAATGGTAATGTTTGTTCACTGCTAATTTGTTTCTTGGCTGAATGCTCAGAAACGTGGAGTTACACCTAACAAAAGCCAATACCAGACTTCTACTGTTGATTGTTTGCACTTTGCTCTGTCACTTCAAATATTTTATCTCTGAATAAAGATGTGGAAATTAATAATATATTTTTTTAAAAATCTGATTCATCAATTATTCTGAAAAAATAATTGACAGATTAATCTGTTTAAAATAATTTTTAAAAACTGTCTAATCCTTTACACTGAACCACAAAAAACCATAGGCAAAGAGCTAGAGTCCCAAAACCGTAGATTTAATCTCTAACAGGTTTATAGATAATAAAACAATTTATGGCATCAGTTTTTACATTGTCAGGGTACTGAGGACTGGTACATTGTCATAAATGAAGCCTGTATAAGCTTACTCCTATACTGTATTGTGTTTTTTTTTTTTTTTTTTTAGATCCTTTTGCGGTGCGGTGGAAGCTGCAACGATGACCTGTCACCTCACTGTTACCACATCCTCTTCGCGTTTCTCTCCTGCTTCCTGTTTACGTCCCACCTACCAGAGAGACTGATCCCTGGACGCTTCGACTACATCGGTACGTCTTAAGGCATGTTTGATGTAAACTTCTCTAGGAAAAGGACAGTTTTCAGATAACATTCAACCACAGCTGGAGAATGTGCCATTTGTTACTGAAGAAAAGAGATTGATTTTATTTAGTGCAGTTCCATGTTTATGAACTGGTTGTAGGGTTTTTCAGTGGTTTTGCATGACTTGGGTGTGGTTTGTGCTCCAACATTTGTCCAAAGTTTGATGAAAGAAATTTATTACCATATCTGTGTGGCAACGTTAGAGCTGATATTAAATAAACGTCCAGAAAGCATAAAATCTGCAAAGAATTCCATGAAAGTCTAACGACAAACACTAGTTTTATTATTTTCAGCATTGATTTTTTTTTTTTTTATTCCTTTGCTGAACCAATTTGCTTAGGTGCTGAACCTACAATGATATGGAAAACACTTCACAAAAACCTGTGGGAAGGAAGCATAAACAGTCGACATGGATGTTATCATGTGGGAAATGTGAAATCACCTAAAAATGCAAGAAAAAAAAAAACAGTGCAAATTACACAGTAATCTTTTTTCTTGTCCTGCCTTGTTGTAGCGTAACATGTACCATTTAAAGAAAAGGCCCCTTCCATGTGTGAAAGAGTATTAGTTTATAGATTCACGATTTTTAAAAAAGATATATGTATTTGAAATTAAACCCTGACTGCATGTGTTGTGATGTCAGTCTCAGGCTTCACATCCACTTGTAGTTGCAGATCAATTCTTCTTGTCCTTTGTCTTTACATGTTCTCAGATGTCGTCCCCAGGGACCAGTGGACACAAAACACAGGCTCTATATCAAACACATTTTAGATTTGATATTGTACAAAACACTGGCGTGCAAACTTGTATAAACTGCTTTGCTTTCTGAACTGTTGTTTACTCACACAGGCCTTGTTCATTGTGCACCGGTGTACAGCTCTGGTTCACACGCTCCTCAGCGCAGAACTGCTGTGTTCACTGATGGTTGGGAGGAAGACCTAGAGGATATGCTTTAGTACCACAGACTTCACAAATGATACGCCCTGACAGATTTATATGTGGCTTAGAAAAATATTCATAAAAGCAACAGGAAAAAAAGTCAGATAACATAACCAGTGTTATCTGAACTTTCTGCTCAGAAGTCATAGAAAGACTGCTTTGAGTTCAACTGAAGGTACTTCATTTCTTTTTCTCCATTTATTTGATAACTTTTTTACTGTTTGATTTTTATGATCTTACATATTAACATAATCAGGTAACATATTAAATAGTTGAAATTTACTCAGTCTTTAGGCATCTGCTTTTCCAAGGTTTTGAAAATAAAGGCATCAACCAGTCAATGGTGTGAAAAGGACAGCCATGAAGGATGTTTGGACTGATTTTGGTTGTAGAGTTGTTTGTCTGCAGTTTTATATTTCACATTGGCTTCTATTTCATGCTCTGGTTCTGATCCTGTCATTTCTACATTATCATCGTGATGTTGTGTTTTGTATCACAGGCCACAGCCACCAGCTTTTCCACGTCTGCACTGTGTTGGGGACCCACTTCCAGATGGAGGCCGTGCTATCGGACATGACGTCACGCAGGGCGTGGCTCATGGCCCAGGGAGCCACACCATCCTTCTTGGGGACCTTCGCGGCATTATTCATCAGTCTCATTCTCAACCTGGGCATCATTACTATTTTCAGTGCTCCATTATTACGGAAACCACACCATGACTCCAACCAGCCCCTCATGACACCGACTCCGTGCAAGTCCAGGGAGCAGTGAGGGAGCTGCTTCCAGAAGCAGCACTTACAGAGGACTCACTCACTTTACTGGAGTAAAGGTTTGGCCTGTAGTTCAAGTATTTGTGTGTTTACTCAGAAGCTGAAGACCCAGCCATACTTACTGAAGCCTTTTTCTCGTTAATTAAAGTGTATGAGAAGCTAAAACCTATCTAACCAAGGGCCTAGGTTTGGTCTGAAGGCTGGTAGGGACACACTCCCCCTCCCCCACCCCAACATATCATGCCATCCAAAAACCTGTCTGTATGACATTATTCTTACGTCATGTCTTTGAAAAACGGTTAGCATCACCCTTGCCTGCCTCACCTTTAGAACCAAGGCCAGCTGCTTTTCCATCTGTTTGTCAGAATCACCACCTAATTTCTCAGTTTTCATTTGGAAACATTTATTTTCAAAATGGGTCAAGGTTACACAACAATTAATATATCACCTAAAAATTGTCATATTTAATGATATTAACTGTAGTTTTATTTAAAACAGCTGAATATGTACCCGTTTCCTGATCAGATTGCTCTACTTCTCTAATGTGCTGCTGTTACAGAGGTAGAACAGCCTGCAGAAAGAATTATCCATTAATGACAAGATTCGGAGACTGATACTCATGTTAAAAGTTCATAGAGTCATGTATTTGACATTTACTGCTAATAATGACCTGTTAGTCTTCAGTTAAGAGAAGTTGATGCTATATGGCATGTTAACTAGCAGCAGCTGAGGTCGTTGAAATTTAGATTTTAGCTAATATACAGTATAAATATAAATAAATAAATAAACAAATAAATACATACACGTACCATTTAGGTTTGTGTCTGTTCATTATACTGTGGGTGCAAAAACCTCTTTTTGTTACTTGTCTGTTTTTGTGCGCAGTGAAGCTCAAAATACTCATTATTGCAACTCCAGTTCTATGAGCAGCTGATTATACAGCACTAAATCAGGCTTCAGTGTCTGAAATATATGATCGCACAAAATAGTTTGGTTGGTTCTCAGGTTTTCTGGATCAGTCCGGTTTGGTTTCTGACAACCACCAGAACCTATAGAAATCCAACTGCTATAGTAATAAGCAATCTGACAATGCTATTAACAGCATGTTTGTTCAAAACTGAGCTGCAAGTGTCTGACAAGTGTGTCGTCGTTACCGCTGCCAAGGCTGACGATGTGAAAGAATTCACATTTTAGTAGGAGGCCATTGTCTGTTTATTTAAGTTCCTGTGTTTTTCAGGTGATGAGAAACGCCATGACTAGTCTCAAACTGTCCCAGCAAGTAGGGGTGGACTAATTCTGACTGTTGTGGGAATTACTGCTTTTGGTGATTATGATTTGAGCTGGCTTGCTGAATTGTCAAGAAAAATTTATATTCATTTAGAAATTTCATGTCAAGTATACAAAGAATAAAATGAAATGCAACATAATTACAGTATAAAGTACACAAGCGTGTTGCAAGTTTGCTTTTGCAATGTTTTACACAGGACTTATCACAATACAACAGAGGCTGTTTTTTCCATTTCAGCAGTGAGATCACCCTAAAACCTCTTAAATCTGGACGTCTAATTAGACTGTTGTGATTACATAATTGCACAGGTTGCTATTGTGTTTACAACCACAGTGTGATTGATTGCGTAGCAGTATGTCAAATTTAAGCCTGATGAAAGAGGTGAAGCCAAAAAACACACATTGGCATTGCTTTAGCCTTACATATTCAGACCTGCCTCCATACTTTGCCTCTCCTTCGCATTATTCAGTGCTTATTGGCAGTTATCGGACCAGATCACACGTGTTGACACCTAATCGTAAAATTCATCGTCCCAATTCAGTTCAGGTTAAACCAGTTTGAAATTCCTTATCCTGTCTGAACCCCCATCCATACAAGTTCCTCACATGTCCCTACCTCCCATATACAAACCTAAGCCCTTGAATGTAACCTGTCTATATGCCTGTTTAATTTATTTATAGTGTATTGAGTAGAAAAGGCTCTGGGTTGAAGGACGCGCACTGTTGTAACACAGCACACAAGTGCCTCTTTGTAGACGCTCTTCATGTTTACACTAGATCCCTACAAGTAATGAGCAGGACTGGAACATTGTTGTCACTCTTTGCAGGGATCAGTTGAGTCCAGATTTAACCTTTTGTAAAAATATATATCTCAACTGGACTATTTTAATACTAATGTGGTCGTCCGTATATTCAGCTCTACATAATACGATGCAGATTGGATTGCCGGCTAATATACATTTTATTAAAATATATATATATACATATACAGGTATTGATTGGGACTGGAATTGATTTTTAGGCCTGTGCGGTTCGCCTCTGATTGCCAGCTTGCCTGCCGCCTTATTGTGAACTCCACAATCTGCCCTCAACGGGAAAAAAAAAAGAGAGAGCAGTGATTAACAAGACAGATCCCATTTTTATAGCGGTACGTTTCCATGGCAATGCTATAGTCTCACCTGCGCCTCCAACAGCATCTGCAAGGTTTTTAATGTTAAAAGCAAAGGAACAATTTCCTCCTGTTCTTCCATTATAAAGGTTTATACTTAATATCTATTATGTAGCCAATGCAGGTTTTCAGACATCGTAGCTGAAATGTCAGAGGCAAAAAAATGTCTATTATTTGACATCCATTTAAATGCGTCTTCAAATGTATGGGTTGGGGTAGTTTTATATATAAAAACAATATAGGCAGCATAAAATGTATCTACTTTGGGTTTCTATTAACTTTGCTGGTGTTGCACAGTATTTATGACAGACCAGTACAATATGGCATTGTGTTAGTGCCTCTTTTTGAAGACAACCTGTAGAATTTGTGAGAAGAAAAGCAATTTGAGCATACAAAAATGTGCTTTATAATTGCTCATTTGACTCTTTATTTTTCTCTCCACTCAGCTGTGATGTACATTCCTGTCGACTCGCACACTCGCTCAGTGTCTTTGTTGCTTTGTTGGTATACTGTATCTGCAGCTCGTTTTCAATTTGGCACGACATTATGTTTGTGCCACAATTATCAACCAACCACAGACCCTGAAGAAGCAAAAATTTCTGATTTGTCAGTCTGCTGTCCAATCCACTTGTTGAAAAACCAGGGAAAACGGCTTCTTGGAGCAGTGTTGATATTACAACTTTAAGTTGCTTTTGCACTGGCTTCACTGAACAGCCCACATTATTGCCCACTGGTTCTGCCACCATTCATCCAAATATGGTCACATCCTGTTTATGACTCCAAAATATCATCCATGAAGTGACAACCCAATTGGCATCAAAACAGCCCTTCAGAAACTAATGGGTGACATCACTTTGTCCAGTAATATACTGCATACAGTCTATGGTTCCACGTATGTGTGGGAGTGCAGTTTCCTGTCCTGTATTTCCAATTAATTTAGATCTAGTTCTAGAATTCAGAGATTGCATGTGAATGTGTGTGTCACTGTTGGTTGTAAGAGTTTTAAAATATTAATCAGATACATTTACATTTTTCCCAGCAACACTAGCTATGGGTTGTGATTGGTTGAGCATTATGGCACAGGCTCAGAGCAAGGACTGGACAAACTCAGTGCACTGTTGGTGAGCGTGCATGTCAACAGGAACGCACGTCATAGCTGACTTGAGTGAAAAATAGTCAAAGCGATCACAAAATAGATTAAACAATAATCACAAAATGATTAAATAAGTTGTCTTCTTGGAAAAGAGGCGCTAATATAATGCTGTCGTGTACTCGTTTCTGTACTGTGGTTTCCTCAGTGTCCTGTAAGTTTACATGCATCACTGAAATAACCCCATTTTATTTATAGCATTGGGATATGAGTATTTATTTTATGATGTATGTGCAACAATTAAGTTTTTTTTTTTGGTTTTCATTTTAAGGTTTCACAAATTGTGTTCTGAATGACCTGTTGAGAAAAAATAGGTGTGGTGTGGATAGAAGTGGGCAAAAATACTGATATTGGTTCATACGAATTTATTTCTTCAAATGTTGATTTTTCTGTCATCAGTCAAAGTTGAAGAAAGCCCATGGGAATTTGCACTTTTAAATTCCTTACTAAGGCAAAAAAACAACATACACTCAACTGATTTAATGATGCACTACAGCATTTAGGTGCATCTTTTCTATGCAGAAAACAGTACCAGTGCCCAAGTAAAAGTACTATTACTGTCAGTCTAATGACTCGCATGAAAGCAAAAGTAGTCACAAATATAAGTACTTCAGTAAAAGTAAAAGAATAACAAACTGCTCAAGTATTGAGCAACTTCATGAAGTAGAATTTATTACAGCAGCTGTTTTTTTTTTTGACTATTTTGATCATTTTTCTTCAGTTTCATTGGTTACTTTGTTTTTTTTTTTTTAACTTGATTATTTTTCCACTATTGTTGATTCATTCATCTACTTTTGCTCATTTTGTTGCTTATTATAATTTCATATTTTATTTGGTTATTTCCTTCATTTTTGCTTATTTTTATGACTTGTTTTGTTCATTTGTACTTATTTTAATTTTAGAATTTACATGACTGTTTTGGTCAGATATAATTTTTTTTTTCCATGTTGTGTATTTTGTTGCTTTTTCTGATGATTTTTGTTCATTTTCTTGTTTCATTTATTCCCTTGTTGATATTTTGGATTCTTTCATTCTTTTTGGTTTAATTTTATTATTTCAGATTTCAGAATAATGATGATCTTGTATTTTCCTTACATCACCCAGTCTTAATCCATTACACCTGGTTTGCTTTGTATTAGAGGATAAATTGGGACATATATGTATTTTGCTCACGTATAATTTTGCTCTTGTCTAACCTACTACATTTATAACGGATGTTTTTCACCAGAATGGGCAAAAATGTCTAATAAAATAAAAATGTGTTTTTAGAGAAACATCCAAATGCTCAGTAATTAGACAGGATAATTCTTTGTTTGGTTTATTTAGGTTGAGACCAGGTCTGATCGACAGTGGACATCGAGTATTCACAGAATGACGAATAGATGTTTCCTGTGTCTCAGTGTAACATGTGTAATTCTGTGGGTTTAAATGGGATCTATTACTTACTGCCTTAACACAGGTACTGAAAGATGACTTTACTTGATGTGCTTTGGAAGGCTCATCTGTATAAGACATAGAAATGCATGAACATACACTGAATTACAACCCTGTTTCCAAAAAGGTTGAACTGCTGTGCAGAATGCAAACTAACAGCAAAATGTGCTGATTTGTAAAACATTAAAACTCCATATTTAATTGAAGGCAGCACAAAGATGACACAACAAATGCACATTTCAAAAAAGTTGAGCCACTGCCATGTTCGCAATCATCACCTCTTCTTTGAAGCAGCTGTTTTTGAAACATGGAATATTTTTTTGGGGGGGGGGGGTTCGCCTGATTCCAGCTGCTCATCAGTTTTAGGTCTCCTTTCTCGTATTTTTACACTAGAATGCACCCAACGGTTTTTGATAGTTGACAAGTCAGGATTGCGGGCAGGTCAGTTTAGCACCTGGACTCTTACCACATAGCCATGCTATTGGTTCTTCTTTCGTCCACAGGACAAGTAAATGACCAAAAGACTCCAGAGCATAGATATAATCATGAGGAAACTGAACACTCGCAATAATGAATAAAATAATAAATCAGTTGAGAAAAATGAAATGGTATGTAAAGGAAAAATAAAAGTAAAATGTACAAAATATTCCATACAATTAACAATAATTTACTAAAGTGATCATAAAACAAAATGTTCACAAAAAATGAATAATGTGATAAAATGAACAAAGACAAACAAAAATGAACTAATTTGTGAAATTAATGAAAATGACTAAAAATGACCAAAGTAATCAATAAAAGGAACAATTATGTACAAAATGATCCATCAAATAAAAAAAAAGAAAAATCAATATAGATGACCAAACTGATGACTGAAAGGGGAGTAATGAATAATGTAATAATATTTTTGAGACATTGCAGCTAAAATGTGTAAAGGGTTCACGTCGACGCACGTATTTGTACTTTGTGATTGAAGGTTTCCGACCCCGGGGTTAACCCCTCACTCTGTTTACGTCCCGTCGTGTTTCTAACCTGCTGACATTATCCTCATTAGTTGTCAGATGCTAAAGGGTTTGTCAAGCATTTCAGTTTTTCCTTTTGTTTTTTGTCACTGGCTCAACTTTTTTTTTTAAACATATCGCTAGCATCAAAAGTAGTGTATGTTTGTGACGATTGTGCTATTTTTAATTAAGTACATGGGTTCATTGTTTTTCAAGTCATCTGTGTTTGTATTTTTCTTGTACACAGTGACACATCTTTTTTGGAAAGGAGGTTCCACGGCGGCCACACTGTTTTGTTCTGGTCTCACACCGCACCGTGTTGTAGTTTAGGAGTTTCTACATGGATGTACAGTACTGAATGTGATGTTCTGGTTCTGAGGCTGTCGCTGTAGTCGGAGGCGTTGAGTCAGAGCGCACACACCTTTCTGTTCAAGCGGTGTGTTTAAGTGTCTTCAGGGTTCGTCTGCTCGTTCTTACATCGACACAGTAGTGGTTTTTTTTTTTTTTCCCCCATTGTGTCATTTCACTGACTGTTTTACCTCGACTCTGCAGAGCGCCGGTCGATTACCCCCCCGACCCCCATGGTCATCATCCTACAGCCATCCACTTGACCATGTTGATTCTTGGAATTGCATCCTGTGTTCATTTCCCTTTTGTTCCACTGACCCAGAATAAGGTTTGACTGTTGAACACCTTAATGCCTTTTCTTTTCAGTTTCAACCAAAATATCTCCTTCCTTTCCAGCCATTCCGTCTGACATTATTTCCACCAGCAGTCATGAATGAAAAGTCTCTATATTCCAGGTTTTAAAACCCAGGTGACTGTTGAAAGCAGCCGATCTCCTCAGTGGACACTTCTCTGGACGGGGTTGTTTTATATTTTTAAAGGTTGTTAGAACATGTGACATAGAGGGAAACGAGGGTGGGACCTTTAATGACAGGATTTTTTATGTGTCAAAAATGAGGATCTCTGTGACTTTTTAAAATGTTTTCTACACATTCTTTTTTGATATGATGCTGTTCGTTCACTCCAGGCTCTTCTTAATGTACTGTACAAATAATTGCTTTGTATCATTTGTAATAATAATGTACTACTCTGTTCTACTAAATCTGTAATAAATGATAAATCTGTCACTGTGTTACAGTTTGTGTATTGTATACATTTTACTCTTAAATTTTTTTTATGCATTAAGGTTGAGGTCTGGGTTATATTTATTTATTGAATGTATAAAATGAAAAATACAGAAGAAAATGAAAGTATTCCAGAAAGTGAACAAAATATTTTTAAAAATGACCAAAAGGAACAAAATATTCAAGAAAATGAACAAAAATAAAATATTCAAGAAAATGACCAAAATACAGTATTCAACAAAATGTACAAAAATGAATAAAATATTCAAGGAAATGTACAAAATGTAAAATATTCAAGAAAATTAACCAAATATTCAAGACAGTAAAAAATAAACAAAATATTAAATAAAATGACCAAAAATTCAAGGTAATTAACAAAAAGTAAAAGTAAAGTATTAAAAAAACAATAGTGGGTTATCTGCATGACTCAGCAATTCCACTAATCCACTTAATATGCAATAAAATTAACAAGATCAAAAAAATTCAAGAAAATGAAAGTTTTTAAGCAAATTACCAAACTAATCAATGAACCAATAAACAAAAATGAAAAAACTAATTTTCCTATTAACAAAATAGTGAAAATAAAGACAATCTACAACATCAAAACATAATCTTCTTCTTTCAGCTGCTCCCCTCGGGAGTCACCACAGCGAAATACCAATGATTCATATGTTTGATAGGTTTTTTACGTCGGATGCCCTTCCTGACACAAACATAATACGGAAAATAATTAAAATATTCATGAAAATTAACCATAAAGCTGAACAATGAACCGAACAAATGAAAGAAAATGAAAAAGCATAAAAACTATTGAGAAAATGAACAAAATGATACAGAAAATGCTAAAGAACGGTAAGAAAAAAAAGTTATCAAAATAATCAATAAAATGAACAATAAGGGCAATGAAATAAACAACCAAGGAAATAAATGTTTGGATCATCTTTGTTAACTTACTTCATTCTTATCAGTTTTGCTCTTTTTTTAAAAATTGTTCACTTTCTTGATTGGATTCATTTTTCTAAATTTACTAGATTCTATTTTACTGTTAATTATTTTGTCATGTGTGATCACAATAAATATATAATCTTCATGAGTTTTGTTCAGCTTTGATATGTTTTTTCACATTTTACCTTATTCTACTGCATTTGATCAGATAATAAAATCATAAAATGCACATTAAATGTGATGAATAAAGTGACATCCAGAACTGAGCACATTCAGTTTTGCTCATTATGTTAATTTTATAATTTCTTTGACTGTTTGGCTCAGTTTTGATATTTTTGTATTGTTATGTATATGTTTTGTTTCTTTTGTGTCTTCGTTTATTCAGCTTGTTAATTTCTGTGATTATTTTGTTGATTAAAAAAAAAATGTTATTGATTATTTTAAGTTTTCTATTTCAACCCATTTTACTCCTACTCATCGAGAGGTAGAAGCATCTTTTTGCTTCACAAATAGGAGGGTAAAAGGCTTTCTATAAAAAGTATCCACCACACGAGTAGTGCGTACTGCAAAGCTTTGAGCAGATGTCGGCAGCCTTTACAGTTTACAGTGTGTCTAGAGTCAGAAAAAAATAGCTGAATCATTTCTCTAGCACATTGTAATATATTTAAAAACCAATTTGTTTATTATTTCATTCATTTTTATTCATATTGTTTGTGACTTTGTTCATCTTTGTCGCTCTTCTTCATATTACGTCATTTTGTTCATTTTATTGATTATGAAGTTGATTTATTCATTGTTTTTATTTAGTATTTTGTGAAATTTTGTTGATTTTTGTCATTATTTTTTGCTCATTTTGCAGATAATTTTGTTCCGTTTTGTCTTAATCTTGTTCACTATTTTATTTTCTTATTTTCACTCATTTACTTGATTATTGTATTTATAAGTCTTTACATGGTTTATTAATTGTTTTGTTCATTTTGATTATTTTATTAGTTATATTATTAAATCTTGTTCATGAACTTGACTTTTTGGTTCAATTAATACATTTTGCCTCTAGCTTTGTCTGATTTTTTGTGATTAGGTTTTTTCTTCTTTTTCTTGATTTCATGCTTATTTGTTCATTTTGATATATTATAACTGGCAGATGGCCGCCTACCCTGAGCCGCTGGTTCCACTGGAGGTTTTTCTCTTCCGTTATAGGAAGTTTTTCCTCCCCCCTGTTTTCCTTGGCTTGCTCTCTGTGGTTCTGTTGGGTTTACTCTCTGCATAGTCGTGAGGTCTCAGCCTTGAATTGTGAAGCGCCTAGAGATAATCTTGGATTATGATTGGCACCATTCAAATAAAATTGAATTGAATTGAATTGAATAATGCATTTTGCCTCTGTACAAAGCAACAGGAGCCATGAGTGGCCCCGGAGCCACAGGCAGACCCATGCCCTCGAAATGACTGTGTGTGAAAATCCCAGTTGAAGTCATGTGAGTCACCTTACGTCTCCATTCTCCTGCTCAGTTGAAATTGTGCCTTCTTTACTAAATGCACTGAATTGCTGCAGTGTGATTGGCTGATTAGATTTTTACAATAGTGAGTAGTGTTAACAAGTGTACCTAATGAAGTGGCCCGTGGGTGCACAACGCTTCGGACACTTTACAAGCTGCGGTTGTGTTTCTGTGTTTGACCAGCAGAGGGCAGACTGGTACAAGAAGACCAGCACCTCAGCATCACTCCCCACAAATGCACTTCAGAAAACGCTGCAGCTTCAGTTTCTTTACATGTATGAAACATTAATCATGAGTACGTTCACATGAAAAATACAAAAGTGCAAAATTGCTAATTTGACCTTTTGGTTTCCAATTTATTTAATTTAATTCGAGCTGCTTGTTCCCAGTGTTTTGTTGGAGTCGGCCTTCAGATGAAGGTCTGTATCCTGAGCTGAAACAAAAAACAAGGCGTGTCGCCGCAGGGACCATCAAACATGAGTTGACAGAATTTGTGAAGTGAACTAATGTGGAAGGATCTCATCGAAGCCCCACAGAGCACCTGTTAAATGTAGAATACTATTTCCAAAGGCCCGATTGGCAGTGGAACAAATGATCATGATCTTTCTGAAAGTAACACAAACCTTTAAAAATCAGATCTGCCAGATGTTTATGTCACAGCGTGAAGACGTTTCTTCACAGCCCCAAATTTTCCAGCCTTCCTCTTTACACGCTTCATTTTGATTTATTGCGTTACTCTGTCCACTAAACCCAACCGGACGAGGCAGATGACACCTACCTGCAGGTTTTTCTGTATTGAACCTTAAACATTTATCCAGTATAAAATGACCAAATGCATTTCCTTCTCTGCCGTGTTTGCTGTTGAATAAAAACACAAAAGTATTGGGACACCTCACTGTTACATGTAAACTTGGACAGCTCTTTAAATCTGTAGGAATCCTTATCATATTTAGCTGTTAAAAATGCATGGATGAAATACATCAACATGTTTTGTTCATTTTCTTCTTTATTTTCCTAATTTTTGTTCATCATGTTATTGCATAGGCATGAATGTGAGTGTGAATGGTTGTCTGTCTCTATCCCCACCCTCACGAGGACTAAGGGGTAGATAATGGATGGATGGATGTTTATTGTATTGTTCATTTTTGTTCAGTTTTTGGATTGTTTTGTTTGCTGATTCAATCAGTGCTTATGAACAGGTCACATTTCAAAAGGATTGCTATAGATTTGGAAAAGGATGCCCACGTTTCTCTACGTTCATATATCAGGTGTCGAAAAGCTTTTGTCCAGGTAACATACTTACTGTCTGATTTTAATCCTAGTGGACACTTATTTGTGTTCTTCACCTGATAAATGTGTCTTTTTTTCCTCACCTCACCAGGTGCTTTTTAAAAGACTGACACAGCACCCAGATGTCTGGATGCTTCTCCTCCATACTTTGACCTGAATACATCACATGGATGTTAGTTAGATCCACCAGATTTGTGATTTAAACTCTTTACTGTCATGTTTCTCTGTGGTTTGCCTTGCACATCGGTATTTTCCTTTGTCAACAACTGTTTTCAAACTGTGAGGTAAAGCAAACAGAGTGGTTTATTATTAGCAGAAATGAACCAACAGGGCAGTTATCATAAAACAAATCATTATCATAAAGGATCAATATCCCGTGTCCATGCATTATAGACGGTGGACGGTTGGAAAGAGGATGAGGAGAGCTGCATCTGGAACACTCACTCCACTTTAATGTCCCACATTATTATTATTATTATTATTATTATTATTAGAGCTGAATGATGAATCAGTAATATCCTTACAGTGATACACACTTACTGGCCACATTATTAGGTACACATTGATAGTACTGGGTTGGCAGCCTGAAGAGTTGATAAAATGTAGGATGAATCCATGCTTTCATGTTGCTTATGTCAATCATCACCAAAACATCCAAATGTCACTGAAAATCCAGACTCACCAGACAAAGCCACGTTTTCCAGTCTTGTATTGACCAGTTTCACTGGGTCCATGTGAATTGTAGCCTCAGTTTCCTGTTCTTAAGTGACATGATTGTCACCACCATGTATTGCACTACATTATATACAGTAAACGTTGAGGGGAAAGTGTAGCAGTGTTGTATTTACGTACATCTGAGTACTGCATGAGATTGAACCACATGACCTAGTAAAGAGGCCAGTGTGTATATAACACAAAATAATTTGTCCTTTTTATCTTTTTGCATCTTTTATGTAATTTTGTATGTTTGTGTTTTTTCTATCTTTTCAAATTTCCATTTTTGTGTCTTTTTCATTGTTTTGTCACATTAAATGTGCCTTTTTTGCTTCCTTTATGTCATTATAGTATTGTTTTTCTACATGTTTCTGTGTCTTCCATCATCAGTTATGCATTTGTTTGCGCCTCAGGTCTCATCTTTTTTGTCTCTTACATTATGTTTGTCTTTTTGCATCTTATTTTGCTTTTTGCGTCATTTTGAGTCTTTTTCCATCTTTTTCCATCTTTTATGTCATTGTTGTCTGACTCTTTCACCTCATTTTTCTGCCATTTTCTTTTCATCTTTTATGTAATTTTCATTTTTTTTGTCCTTTTTTTAGTCATGTGTGTCATTTTTTTATTTTTCACTGTGTTCTCATCTTTTTGTTCTTTGCATGTCATTTTTTGATTTCATTCAGTCTTGTCATTTTGTTCTTTTCTGTCACTTTGGCCTTTTTACATGTTCTTGTGTCTTATCCGTCACTTCTGCCATTTTTGTCCTGTTGCATGTTAATTTGCATCTTAATTTTTAGCTTTTTTTGTCTTTTATATGATTTTCCACTTTTTGCATCTTATCTGTCTTTTTTTTGCATTTCTTGGCCATTTTGCCTTGTTGCATCTTTTACTTTCAAATTAATACCTGAAATTATTGTTATAGTGCTTATAAAAGAAAGAGCTTTATGTGACAAACCACAAATAAACACTGTTTTTATTGTTTATGTGCATCAGAAACAAGAGTCCTACATAACAGCATCAGATAAAAAAAAGTATATATTTTATTAATGTGGCATCTTTTAAGCTCTTTGCAATTTTTGTCATTTTTTGTCTTTTTCATATTTTGTTACTTTTATGTTGCTATGTCTTACACGTCATTTTTGTTGTCTTTACTTTTTGTGCCTGTTACATTTTTTTGTCATTATCTCCATTTTGTCTCTTCTCATTTTTAAAGCCTTTTGGCTTTTTCATTTTCTTTTGTCTTTTTGCATATTTTACATCATTTTCAGTTTGTTGCATCTTTAATGTTATTTTTTTGCTTTTTATTGAATATCATATCTTATTACGTTTTTTATTTATAAATCTCATATGGTATTTTTGTATCTTTTGCATGGTTCTAATTTTTTGCATCTTTGGCTTTTTAAATTATCTTCGTATTATTTCATTTTTAATGAATGCGTCGAATTGTCCTTTTTTGTGTGAAACCACATCAGATTGTATCAGTCGAGCTCAGACAAACACTTAAGTCGTCTCTTATCCGGACCACAATCTGCTTGTCGACACTGAAGAAACAACAAAACCCACATGACACCCTGCAAGTGGATTCAGTGCTGAAACACCAGAGGAGGTGCAGAGAAAAAAGAGAAGCGGGGTGGAGTGTGGGGGGTGTAAGGGGATGATAGCATTACTCACAATCCATTACGGCTCCCTGGAGACGCACATGCCCAGTGATGTAGGAGGGATGTGGCTGGGAGAGGGGTTGGGTTTGGGAATGTGTTTGTTTGCTGGGGGTGGGGGGTGGCGGCTACTGAGCGTGGAGGGGGTTCAGGTAATGTGAAACTTGATTATTCCTTTTCAATAAGTGTCTGCTGAGCATCCCATGGAGAGGGCACATGCTGATGATTAGTCTCTTTAACAGGCTTGTTTAACATGTGCAACGGAATCATCAATGTTGGCTTTTATGGCATTTTTGTCTTTTGGCATATGTTATTACATTATTTTTTAAAAATTCAATTCAACTATAGTGCCAGTCATAATCCAAGATTATCTCTAGGTGCTTCACAATGCAAGGTCGACACCTTAAGACTATGCAGAAAGCAAAGACGACAGAACATCTGAGAGCAAACCTAGGGCGATGGGGGAGGAAAAAACTTTCTTTAACGGAAGAGAAAACCTCCAGCGGAACCAATGGTTCAGGGTAGGCGGCCATCTGCCTCGACGGGTTGGGGTTAGTGGACAGAGGAGAGACAAAAGAAAAGAGTAGAAATAGAACAACAAACAACACAGACACTAGACGACATCCACAGTCACAGGACCGTGTCCACAATCAGCAAACACACATCAAGGACATCTACAGACCTTTATGAAAGATAGTGAGAGAGAATAGAGGAGGAGGAACTACAGCGAAGTCACAAAGTTCACAATATAGATGACATGGAAATAAGTGCAAAGAGAAAGAGAGGGAGAGAGATGAACTAGTTTCAGTACAAATACTGAAACTAGTCCACTATCTGAAGCTAATAGAAGATCATTAATAACTTTCACCAGTGCAGTGTCAGTGCTGCAGTGTTCTCTAAACCATGACTGAAATTCTTCAAGCAGATCATTTCTATGTAAATGCTGCTGTAGCTGCTTTGCAACAGTTTTTCAAGGACTTTAGCTAGAAATGGGAGGTTGGAGATGGGTCTATAATTAGCTAAGTCACCTGGGTCAGAATGAGTCTTTTCAAGGATGGGTTTAATCATAGTAACTTTAACGGTCCTTGGCACACAGACTAGTTTATCAGATCCAGTATAGCACTGTCAGTTAAGGGAAGGACAACTTTAGATAATTTAGTTGGGATGGGGACTAACAGAGAAGTGGAGGGTTTTGATGTGTTGATTATTTTAGTTAGTTCTAACAAATTAGTACATGAGAAGGAGTCTAAGTGTATAAGAGCAGGGGGCTCTGCAGATACTGTGTTAAATATAACTATGGGAAATTGTGGGGTGGTACTGCAGATTTGTTCTCTAATAGTAGTTATTTTATTTCTGAAAAACTGTATGAAGTCATTACGGGACAGAGTTAAGAGGATACTGATTTTAATATTATTATGGCTTTTTGTTAATCGGCAACTGTGCTGAACAGGAATCTTGGGTTGTTCTTATTTTCTTCTATTAAGGAAGAGTAATATGTAGTAGTAGTATGCCTTCCATTTTGGCCAAATGGAGGGCTTTTCTATATTTTATAAAATGTTTTTTCCACTCATGAAAAGATTCTACAAGTTTAAAGGAATGCCAATCACTCTAATCTTCTCCTGTTTTAACTACCTAAGCTGAGGTGTGAACCAAGGTGCTTCATCCTCTGTGCCACTAACGTTTTCTCCAGAGGAACAGTATCCATTGCTGAATGTAGTGAGGCTGCACAATTATTAACATCTAGTTTTGAGGTGGAGTTAATTGTAAGCACACACACTTCACAGCAAGAAGATTCTGGGTTCGAATCCCGGGGTTAGCACAGAGCCTTTCTGTGTAGAGTTTACGTGGTCTCCCCAAGCCTGTGCAAGCTGTCTCTAGGTACTCTGGTTTCCCCTGCACTCAAATCCATGCACTGTGTGCCATTAATGCAGCAGCAAGATGAATTTACCACAAAGGATTAATGTAGTACTATAAATAAATTAAATAAATAAATAAACTGCATTTAGATGCAAGTGATGTTATATTTAATAATCCACATTTAATTTTTTTATTTTTATTTTCTGTGGGTTCTGAGGGGCTAATTTTTATTAAGTTATGTTGATTTCCTCTTTTTTGTTCCTGTACTTAAGACTCCACGTCCCAGTGACCCCCAGGATCACAGACCCACTCTTCACCCTCTACACCACAGACTTCAGCTACTGCAGAGAGGCCTGCCACCTTCAGAAGTTTTCTGATGACTCTGCAGTAGTTGGATGCATCAGTAAAGGTGAAGAGACAGAGTACTGGGCTGCTGTGGACTCTTTTGCCACGTGGTGTGAGCAGAACCATCTGCAGCTTGATGTGACATAGACCAAGGAGCTGATTGTGCATTTCTGGGGGTCAAAGTCAAAGTCCCTTTAACTTGAATTGTATTCTGTATTCTGTCATGGAGCAATTGTGATCAAACAATTTCCTCTGGGATTAATAAAGTATTTCTGATTTTGAATTTCTGGTTACCGATTTAGATAATTTGGATAATTTCACAATTTCCATTATTTTTGACATTTTGTAGTATTTGTCTTTATACTTCTATAAAACCTTTTTGAATCTTTTACATTATCTTTGTCTTTTTGCATATTTTATGTTATTTTCTTTTTGCATCTTTTTAATCATTTTATCTTTTTGATTTGATCAGATTGTGTCATGTATAAGAGGTCCTAAATAAAACATTCTGCCATTCTTCCCAGGCTTTAAAAAGGAAAGTAGCCACAGCTAATTGTTTGCTCTAAGAATATAACTCCAGTTTTTCATCATCATCATCATCCACCCAAAGGGAAATTTTAGTTGGAGAGAATCATGCCTGTATTTAATGCAGTGGCACCTTGGGACCCAAAGATCACAAGCATCCAGTTTTGAGACTCAGCCTTCTCCCTGATTCTCCAAATCTTTTGATATTACACACTGTAGATGGTGGGATTTTGAAAGTGTTTACAATTTTATCAAATCAAATTTTATTTATAGAGCACTTTTCATACATCGATGTAGCGCAAAGTACTTTACGTATTAAAAACACACACGCAAATAAAGAATAAAAAACACATAACATTAAGAACACACACATGCATATATTTACATATCCCCCCACCCACACACAGACTCAGCACATGCACACACTCCTTGCACACAATCTTTGCCAGTAACGGCTTTAAATAACACATATGTCTTGGCACTGAGGAACCAGGTGAAGAGACACTAGCTTCGGGAGCCAGCCACACCAAGTCACTCCACCCCGACACCACAGGGTGAATGCTGACTGGAGGAACCTGGAATAAATACACAAGCACTGATGAACAGATGAACAGCAGGTGTGACTCTCTGCCTGCATCCAACACACCTGAAACAGATAATGACAGACAGACACACACACACAGATAGAGGGAACCAATGGGACGGATCCTGACAATACAAGCTACTGTACATACAGTATGTAAACTGATAAGAACAAGCAAAAGCTACATGAAAAGAATATGAACATATAGAAGATAACGGCAGCAGTAAAGTTAAGGTAAAATCAACATAATTTGCTGGTTTTTAAAAAGTGAGAAGGGTAGTAAAATGAAGTTAGTCATAAGCTAAACTAAAATGGGGCCTGCTTTTAAAAACCTCAACAGCCTCTGCAGCTGTGAGACTCTCTGGCAGGCTGTTCCACAGGCGGGGGCTGTAATGATAAAATGAGGCTTCACCATGGGTTTTAGTTCTAACCTTTGGAACAGTTAAAAGGCTGGTGCCAGAGGACCTAATGGTCTGCAAAGACTCATAATTTAAAAACGGGTCAGATAGATACAAAGGCCCAAGACTATTCAAACATTTACAATATAAACAACTAAAAGAATCTTAAAATTCATCCTGAAACGCTAATGCAGTGATTTTACAACTGGTGTAATGGGCCCCTGCCCTCTGGTCTTTGTCAGCACATGTGTGGCTGAATTTTGAAGTAATTGAAGATGTGAAATATTCTTTTTAGGAAGACTAGAGAGCAGGGCATTATAATAATCTATATAGAGATAAAAACATGCATCAACATCTCCACGTTGGCAAAAGAGAGAAATGGGCAGATCCTGGCTATATTTTAAGATGATAAAAGCCTATCTTTGTTATATTCCTGATGTTTGGAATAAAATCCAGCTCAGGGTAAAAAAGGACGCCCAGGTTTTTCACACATTGTGAAGGTTTAAAATCTTGTAGTTTAGCTAAAAGTTACCGGTACTGTCTTTTGTCTTCAAAGTGAATTTACTGGCTCTGTATCATCAGGAGACCCGGCAACGTAGAGCTGTGTATCATCAGCACAGATGTGAAAATTGATAAATTGATGCCGTGTCTCCTGATGACAGCCCCAAGTGGAAGCATGTACTAATTAAAAAGTATGGGGCCTAAAATAGATCCTTGGGACACCCCACACTCAATTTCATGAAGTCTTGAGCATGTATCCATACTTACAAAAAATCTGCAATCTGTGAGATAGGAGTAAACACAGTACCTGAGAGGCCCACCACGCTTCTGAGTCTGTTTAAGAAAATATGGTGATCTACTGTATCAAAAGCAGTGCTTAGATCCAGTAGAACCAGGACTGAGAGCTTTTGTGAGTCTATGTTACACCTGATTTCATTTACAATCTTTAAAAGGGCTGTCTCAGTAGTGTGGTTTGTCCTAAAACCAGACTGATGCATTTAAAAAATGTTGTGGTTATTTAAAAAATCATAGATTGGTGAACCTCTGCCCAGCTTTACATCTGAGAGTGTCATATTACTGACGTGTTGCCAGTTAACCGCATTAGTTGTCAAATGCACCTCCAGTTGTTTTTGATTAGTGACAATTACTTTTCCAGCTTTTTGTTGTCCCTGTTCCAGTTTTGTTGATGTTTTGCTGCCATCAAATTCAAAATGAGCAAATATTTTCCATGAAATGGTAAAATGTCTCTGTTTCAACATCTAAAATGTTGTTCATGTTCTATTGAGAATGAAATATGGGTTAATGAGACTTGCAAATTATTGTATTCTATTTTTATTTTGCATAGCATTCCATATTTTTTTGGAATTGGGGCTGGATATTGTTTTGTATCTTATGAAATTTCCATCTTTTTTCTTTTTTACATCTGTAATACACAGGACACTCCTTGTTTTTTAATCAACTCTTTATTTTTAAGGGCAGACAATATACAAAGTGCTGGAGTAACAATACTAGTAGATATACTTTTCCATGTACATACAGTATTTACACTTGAAGGCATCACAATGGTTTATACACTTCAACATAAACGTTTATTTCAAACTTTCCCCCCTTTTTTGGTAGAAGAGGTGATCTGTTTCAGTGCCATCTGTCCTCCTCCTCCTCCTCCTCGTGGACTTTCACTCCCTTGAATCCATCTGTTCCTCTAATGTGTCCCCTCCCACCAGCCTGTCCCAGACTGAATTTCACTGCAGTGCTTTGATTTTCAAGGTCAGAACAGTAGCATGTTAAACATCTCTTTTGTACCAAAAGCTATTTCTGAAGGTGTAAGGAGTATACATCCCGCCAAAACTGACCAGCACAGACAAACTCAACTTTACAAATGACCTGCATAAACAAACACAGATTAATTTGCCTTTATACTGCCTGTCCAAAAAAGTTGCACATTTAGGTTGGTTATGTCATGCATGTGCAAGTAAGTTTTGGCATTAGTGTAACTCCATCCAGACAGACAGGCTCTGGATCAAACTATTTTTCTTTGGATATTTTCTTTCCTTAGTTAACAGAAAAAATAACAGTATTAAATATTTAAATGTAAACACAGTTGCTAATATACCAAGGAACACTTTGACAACTCATAAAAGCTCTTTTGTTACTTATGAAAAATAGTCATATCATACACTGGATTTGACACGTGAACAGTTGGGTCGAGTTTAAATAAAAAGTGTCATATGATAGTGAAGCTTTGGATGGTTGTGATTGTACAGATTGAATATATTATGTACATATTAACGGATTACGTTCCATATCAAAACTTATCCAAAATCAGTGGCTGTACAAATCTGCTCTATCCAAATTTGTAAAACTGGTTTGCACTCATGATGTGAAGTACCTTCTCTGGTAAGCATCCATTTAAATCCTAATCGCCTCACTACGGCAGCCTCTTCCAACTTCACTCTCTTGTTTATGTGTCCATGCATGTCTCTCCGTCAGGTAAGCAGTAAACTGTGTGGTAAACATTTTGACAGGTTTCCATAGGATAAAGGGATGAAACAGGTGTTGAGTCGAGGTGAACAAAAAGAAAAGGTTGCTGCAGATTGTCTGCATTGTCCATCAAGCCTCATCAGCATAAACATCAAAGTAATAATGCTGAACGTGTAGTGCTTATAACACATTAAAGGAGCAAGTTTTCAAACTTAACGCTTTACACACTGGGGTATGAAGACAAAATGACATCAAATGTATTCACACCAACAGTGACGGGAATTTGTGACAGTTATAGCCTCACAGAGCACAGTGGGTCCAGAACAGACACAATACAGTGAGCAGAATTTGCCAGTGGTTAGTGGGTGACAGAACAGCTGTCACTCCTGGATTAAGTGAGTAACCCTTTGCATCCCCACCACCTTCGGGGAAAGGTGACCAGTGGCAGCCCAAGATGCAGCAAAGTGAAACATGTTCAAACATCGCCTCTGCCCCGGAGTCGGTGTCGAGGCCTTGGAAGAATATACAGTAGTAAGAAGGATCAAGGAGAGAATGACTTGACCACAGACAGCAACAGCAGTGACAGCGTCATCTAAGAAATACCCAAAGGCCTGGATCTTTTCTTGGCTCAGGACGCCCACAAACCTAGTGGCTCTGCGTCCTCACGCCGCATTTCAAGGCCTGATCCAGGCCTGGCCAACAGCCAGGTGACAACTGCTGGAGGGGAGACAGTGAAGTGTCACATTGGTTTTACTTAACAGTTACAGCACTTTTCCAATAAAATACTGCAATATATTTGCATCAGCTTGTTGAACAGAAATAGTAAGAGATGCAATGTCAGCTGGAGCCTCATGCAGAATATGTCCAACATGTTCTCACTCCTGCAGCATCAAATTCAGCTGTGTTGTTAAAGCCTTTGGTGTGTATCTCTACATACCCTTTGGGGTATCCACAATGTAAAACGTGCATCAGCTCCCAACTCTGACAGGTGGTGACAAAGGCAGCCTTTGCTCTGCATCCTGGATATATAGCATAGCTTCATTTGGTTTAGGCATTGAATGACTTGGTTTGTTAGTGAAATAGGGTGAGGGTTACAGATAGAACGCTGAAAATCACACACCATGAAATAAAGAAACACATGGCATGAAGTGGGATATGAAGTTCATTCTCCTGTGAGAGTCGTATCTGTCCCCACGTCTCCGTCTAAGGCTTCTCCCCTGTAGTAACATCACCTGGCTGTTATATTCACTTTTAATATCAAGGGACATTGTGTAGATGGGTTTGATTGGACTACATTGTACCTGGCGTGACAAAGACTTTGACAAAACAGTTGATTTCAATGTGCTGTAAATAAAAACAGGATGATGTAACTTCATTGTCTATGTTCAGTGTCCAAACACACATGGTCCAAACTGGACTTGATTTAGAAGAAGTTACACAAACTCCTCACTGTCTTCAAAGTCTGGTTGGTTGTTGATGTGCTGTCCTTCAGTTCAGTGTCAGTCAGCAGGTACATCTTTGCTTTTGTCACATGTTAGTTTCACACTGTTGATGTCTTTATTCATGCTGCGAAAGCTCAGAAAAATCTGTGTGACCATGACCAAGTCATTATGTAAATGATGAAAACACTGTGCAAACTACACAAAAAACCCCAGTGTGTAAAAAGCTTTAGACTGAAAAAAGGTATATGGTGTTAGGGGATGGAAACACAAAAGCTTTAAGTTTCTTCTGTAAATGAAAAGTCCACCCCTGCTCCGGTTCCAGTCTAGCCCAGTATGTCCAGGTATACGGGGGGGTTCTTGACCAGGGCCAGCAGGCGGTTGTGGATGTCCTTGATGACCATCCTCTGCTGGGGCTCCCTCTGCCAGCAGCCCTGCATCAGCAGGTACACCTCCTTAGGGCAGGTACGGGGTCTCTCCAGCTCTCGCCCCTGAGTGATACATTCAATGGCCTGTGGGCGTATTTGGAAATATTTATTAATAGAAATGGTAAGGCACAGTTAGGAGCCCTAAATCACCCCCAATGGTAACATTGGTCTAAATTTCAGGGTGAAATGAGTTGTTAGTGTTTCTTTGGGTCTGTGAAAAACCCTGCTTTACACAAGACTTGCGTGTCCTTTTGTTTACATTTTGTTGGGTTTGTCCACTTTGGTTAATTTCCTTGACTTTAAAGAATAATCATAGCTTTTATGTATGTTTTTTTAGTACAGTATTATGTTGTTCATTTTCATCAATGTTTGATTTTGTTCATATTAATACTTACACATCTAGGTAAATTGATAAAAATGCCATACTGTATGTAGATATTTATCAATAATGCATCCACATATACTGCCAGGCCACAAAAACTTTGCCACCTGGATTTAACTAAGCAAATACAGTAAGAGCATTTCCACAGGCACAATGCGAAAGGAACTCAAGGGATTGGGACTGAACAGCTGTGTAGCCTCAAGAAAACCACTAATCAGTGAGGCT
>JAQQAE010000975.1:0-26285 GCA_029823295.1 Pseudamia nigra
AGAAACTGTACATGGTATTAATTACAGTGTAATGTTGACATGGATGCTCCCACTATGCGCTTATATATGGAAACAGCATCATATGTGCACAGTGGAGCCACAGAATACATGCAACAGTAACAACACCATCAAAAGCAGAAGCGAATAAGCAGAATTTTGAACAAAATGAATAAATTTAGCAAAATACTCTGTATCAACAAAAGGAGGAACAAATGGCAAAACAAAATATTCATGAAAAGAACAATCCAGGCAAAATAATCCATAAATATGAATGTAGTGAACAAAGTTAGCAAAATAATTCGCAAAATATTAACAATATGACCAAGAAATTGTAAAATCATCCAGACAATATTTACAATCTCAACAAAAAAATGGCAAAATCATCATCAAAATATAAACTAAAGGGAAAAAAGGTAAAATATTCCACTAAATGTCAACAAAATGAACAAAAGTAGCAAAATAATCAACAAAATATCAAAAAAGAACACAAATGGCAAAATAAAGAATAAAGTAAAAATAAATTGAATGAATTGCAACAAATTTCACAAAAAAATCAACAAAATAATAGTAATGATGAACAAGATGTGAAGAAAATGAGTCAAAATAACCAACAAAAGAATACAAAATAGCAAAATAATCTTCAAAATATTTTTTAAACATTTTTTAAAAATTGGAAAAAATAATCTACAAAATACTAACAAAGTAAGCATGACATGGCACAATAAGGCATGAAGTAACAATACAATGAATAAAAGTAGCAAAATATTCCACAAAATATTAACAAAATAATAATAATAATCAACAACATATCAACATGAATGAAACGATCAAAATAATCAACAAAAGAACAAAAAGAATTGCAAAATAATGTGCAAAATATTTTAAAATGAACAAAAATATGGGAAAAATAATTTACACAATACCAACAAAATAATAATAAACAAGGAAATGTCAAGAAAATGCACAAAATTAGCAAAATACTTGACAAAATACAAAAAGGGCAACATGCATAGATAATCAAGAAATATCAATCAAATTAACAAAGCTACTGTATAATAGACTGTGTAAGTGGAGGAAAGGGAATGGGTTTCATTCAAAAACCTGGAGGCACATTTTTATTCAGGCATCTTCCTGGTGCTTCTGGAAATGTTGAACTTCAAACATTTCACTCTTCAGCTGAACTATAAATAAATTCAGTTGTTCATGAAGGGCACAAAAACAAAGTGTTTCCCTGATTTTCCATTGAACTAGGTGTAAAATCCCACTGCTTTCTGTTTTTATGTTTTTATACCTTTCTGTAGCAAGTGTGAGCTTCGGGCAGTACTGTGTCAATGCCTCATTAATGCTATTTTAGGTGATAATAATATGTAAAGTATATACGTATGTTGCCCAATTTGAGGGATTTGATAAAAGATGATAAACTTTAGATGTAGCTGCAGTGAAATCTATTTTAAAAGGGTCATTCCAGACGTGTGTGAAAAGGAACAATTAAAAGGATGAGTGTAATCATGTATAAATTTGCCTCAGTTGAGATAATTCTGTTCATTCCTTACAAAGATAAGTTATTTAAAAAATGCATTTAAAAATATGTATATGATAATTTTGCTCTGTTTTGTCATTGCATAGTTGTTGTTTAAGAAAATTATAATGATTAAAAGCAGTTAGTCTGTTTTAGTTCTTTACAAAATTGATGCCAAATAAAATCGATCTTTATGCTGGTTTCCCTCTTATTCTTATCTGCTCTGTGTGAATGTAAAAGCGTATGATTGACCCAGCGTGTGCTCAGATTCTTTCCTTTTTAAATAGCCATTCAGGTTTTCCCAGAGAGTCTACTTAACCTGCATTCGCACCACTTTTTGTGCTAACAGCCTGGCACCAGATTCTGTAAACAGCAGTCGTGTCGATGGTTATTGGCAGGGAGACGAGAACAGTGGCCAGGTCTGGGAAGGATCCCTGCATGTCTTTCCTGCTGGTCTCAGTGTTTCCATACTGTTATCAACCAAGCTGATAACGCACAACTACAGGCTCTTTTCTCAGGACCCACAGCTCGCTGCCACACATTCTGATGCTGTGACACAGAGCTTCACCACAGAGCCCCCTCTGTGTGGAGGTGTACACACTGCCAGGCCCAGTCTGCAGCTGGGACACATGCTGGTGGCAGACTCTGACAGCCCGATTACTGTTACTGATATCTGATTTGTCTGTATATGCGGGGCAGTTGCAGATTTTAGGTTTTTGTGCAAAGCAAAGAAAAGAGGAAGAATGCATGAGCATCGACAGGGCAAAATTCAAGCAATCAAACAATATAATCATGCATACGGGATCTAATTTCTGACTTGTTAATCCTGAAACGCAGAAGATTTTGCGGCGTGTCTGATTCGCTCATAATTATTTTGCTTTTCAGCATATTCTAGCAGTTACTGCCCTCAAGCTGAAAAGTTAAAGTACCAACTATACATTGTTGAAAAAGAATGACTTTGTCAATGATTTTAGAGGGAAAAAAATGACAATACATTTGCATGCTTTTTACAATGCTGTGGGCAGTTATGTAGGTCTTTAAAGGTTAATATGCAACACATAAAACAACACTACAGGGTGGACAATCATTTAGAGGATGCACACACACAAACACACAAACATATACACACACACACCCCCACGCGCATACACAAACACACACACATATACATACACACACACACACACAGACACTCACACCCCCACGCGCATACACAAACACACACACATATACACTTCTTTTTTAGATGATTTACATATAATTTTATCACAAAATGATTAACATATTTATTATGAATAATATCATAAATTACTAAACCTTTATTTCTAAACTATAATTTACTTCTACTGAAACAGAATGAATGTAATAGAAAAGGAAATACCAAAATAACATCCTCACATAAGAAAGTGAAAAAAGTGAAAATTCATAATACATGAGTAAAGCTTCTACCTGACTCTAAAAACCCAGCATAGTAAAAACATATTATTATTATTATTATTATCATTATTGCAAGTGTACATCTCACATTAACTTATGTGCAGGACACCAAAAGGCACCCTACAACTTTATTGACCCGCTGATTAAAATAGAGATTTGAAATAAAGTATTTAGACTTTTGACATTATATTTCATGTTTAATGAGAGTGACATAATTTAAATGTAGTAATTTAAAAATCTTTTTAAAAAATCTAAAACGCTGTTAGCAAGACAAGACAAGTTGGGGAAAATGCTGGGATTTTTTTTTTTTTTTGACTTTACCAGTCTCCGTGATTGAGTGACTTTAATAGCAACTCTTTTAAAAAAATTGAAAAAAATACAAAGCTCAAACAAATACTATTAGAGAAATTATGATTATGTTGTGAATTGTAGATTAGTAAATTTTGTTTATCAATCCGTTCATATCTTCACGTGACTCTTACACTTCAGAACCTGACTCTTTTTCTTTTCTTGTTTTGATAATAAATGTGGCTAAAAGGTAATTGGTTGTGACTTACTGTATATGTATTGTGTCTTTAATTGCTGTATAACATATTAAGAGAATATTAATGAATCATTCCGCCCTGCTTCAGCTCAGTGCCTTCCTCGATGTCTGTGACTAAGTGGGAGGTAGCTCCCAGACTGAGGCACAGTAAAGTTTATTAAACACATCAGCTGGTTTGCAGCAGACCATTACCGAATTGCTATATTCCAGCAATGAGAGATCAACAAATCGGCCTGGGAAATAACAAGCTATGGGACTTTGGTCTTTTAAACCAAAGAGTATTATGCAAACTTTGAAGGAGGAATTTATTAAATCTCTTACAACAACTAAGGGGCTCTATATTTAACTTTGCCAGAGCACTTCGGACAAGTATTGGCTGTGGTTTCATATTGGCTCGAGAGCAGACTGGTGGCTGCGAGGCAAACTTCTGGAGTCCCCGGTTCCTAAAATGAAACAGCTGCAGACTGACACACAAAGAGCAATGGGCCATAGAGAGGAGGGGTTTTCATGAATGAAGTCAGTGGTAGGAGGAGGAGAGAGGAAGCTAGCTCGGGGCTGAACGCTGCTTCGTAGGTGTGTCATTAAAAGGGTTGGAGGGGCGTACAAAGTATGGGTGTGCACTCAGACATGGGTCATATAAGTTCAGTTTGATTCATAGTACAAGAGAGGAAATGGTGTTGTTGTTTACACTGGCTCAGGGTGCACAGCAACCCACTGTGTAGTTTGTAGTGTAGATCTGCCCCCAGGGAGCCATGAGCGGCTGTCCCACATTGGCTGCTCCCTGCTGGCAGAGTGCTGCATGTCCCAGCACCGCACCGTCGACAGAGACAGAACAGAGCACCACTTGGACCATGCAAAGTCCAACTCTGAAATTAAACTTTAGGGTCTGACTTCAGACGCACTTGCAAAGCTATTGAGCAGCCCCACTGCATTCTGGCCAGAACAATATCTGTATAATTAATAACCACAGGAAGAAAGAGGGAGACATGCTCAGCCAAACCAGAGCCATGTGTATGAATGTATGGAGTTCACACACATTGTTTGGTTTGGTGAGACAAAAAATGCACTATAAAATACTTTCTGCTGAATCTGTGGAAAATTGTGGAGAGAAGCAACACGCTTTTTGCATCTACCTGTCCAATCAGCGCTGAGAACCAGAGTAAAGATGGCATCCAGCTGGTGTTAGATTATGAGTCACAATCCCAGCACAATCTGGCTCGGCAACCTGGTGGTTGTCCAATTTACTTGTTCTGTGTTATTATACATTTCAAGGACTTTCTTTCATAAAAAGCCAGAGTAAAGCAGAAACAAGAAGAATACACATAAAACCACAAGTCACATGTTGTTGCCCCTTTTTAAATAATACGTTTAAAAATCTCAACCTGCAAGCAACCTCATGCAGACCAAAGTCATGCAGGTTTTTCACCTTCTCATTTCTGTGTGTAGGCAAGTCCTCTGAAGCTATAACTCAACTTTAGTCCCTGTGATGCACGTCTCCAGCAATCGTCACATCTGCATAACATATGCCAACAGTATCTTACAGTGGCGTGAGTGCATAGCTTACATTTTTAGGATGGGTGGTCTCAGTGGTATTTTAAGTCATTATTTTTATTAACCTGGCAGTCTTTGCAGCCTGCTTGATCCGTTTTTCCTCCCTAATTTCTGTTTTTCAAGCATCTTGGTTTTTTCACTCCTTCACATGCTTCCTTTTTGACACTGCTTTTAATCATTTAAATATGTAAACATAATAGCAAAACCACGACTTTATACATACACTGAGGTACATGTGGACTTTCTCTGCCCATTCATGTTTCAGGCCATGGGGAGATGCAGCTGCTGTTCTTGTGGGTCTGTGGCGATCTATCTCGAGCTGTGCTGATCAATATGGTGAGCCAGTGGTCATCATCACTCATTGGGCACTGACACACACAAGTGGATGTGTAGGTGCAAACACACACTCACATACACACACCATGGCCTTTTAAACCTCAGTATCTCTCAGTGTAAGCATTAGGACATAAGCCATAGAGCACATAATCCATCTGGTTTGATTAATGGACGTAACATCTATTTTCAGACCCATACAATGCCTCTGTATGAATTTTATCAGAGTACAGTTGACAAATAACAGTTCTGTTCTCTGCTAAGAGCCTTCATTGTTCCTCTGACTAAGAGTCATGCAGATGTCACCGCCTTGGCCAGGCTGCCCAGAGCGGCTTGTTTAGAAAATATAAATGTATCTGCTGTAGTCTGACATCATTGTCTCAACAATATAGATGCCCATTTTTCCCCAGATAATTGGTATAAATGTATGACTTGATACTATTTTGTCAAATGATCGTGGGGTGATTGTATGTGTATGTTGGAGTGAGGCCAGATTAGAACTTGCAATTAATTTGCATCGAGTTCTTTTAAGAGAATAAACATTTGCTTGAATGATTCCTCACTCAATGCAGATTTTTTTACATTCTTGACAAACACATTCAGCTGTGCTGATATGTCTATGTGGCATCTAAATTTAGAAAAGTTGTGGAGTTAATCATAGCACCAGCATTTCACTGTTACCATACCCAGATACTGTTGACTGTAATATCAGTAGGCTATGAAGATCAGGATGGCATGTCTCACTCTAGGATCTGGGTGTCCTGGCACTGAATAATGTAGCTTTTTCCTCCCTGGCCCTGTATCCTTTGAGGCCTGTCACTGAAGATGCCCTCTCATCTCTCACCGACACATGGAAATGCTCTCCAAGTAAGAGTTTACATCACCCTGAGAGGCTCAGTGATGAGGTTTTTACAATGGTAAACGGCCTGGCCTAAGTAGTGAACATCTCCCACTGAGTATGTCTCCTGACTGTCCTCCTAATGACTCAGAAAATATGCATGCCACTCCATTTATGGGCAGTAAAAACAGTCATCCAGCTGCATGCTAACAGACTGTGAAGAGCGCCATAAAAACCGTCTCCGTCATCTGCACTTACAGTATAGTGCTGCCTGGCAGCTCAGCTAGCTGTCATAACATCCAGGAGGACTGTCACTGAGCTCTGCAGTACCTCTTTGCCCGTTACAAGCAGCCAAACATGAAGTAAAACAGCAGGCGTGCCCTCCCCTGCTACACAGGGTGACATGAACTAGCAGCCCCTCACATAGGAAGTGACATAAACAAGCAGGCCCCAGAGAGGAGGGCCATCAATGGTGATGATGAGCGACTCTGTGGATGCTGCTTGACATGTGTGGCTGCAGTGATGAGGAGGTGAAGGAGGCAGAGGCGGGAGGCAGTGGTTGTAGGGGGTTGCTGTTGAGGGGCATGCGGCAGAACTGTGCGCACGACTGCATTATCCGGCTGATTTAGTTATGACAGCTGGTGCCCAAGAGGAACGCAGCAGAGGGGGATAGGATCGCCCAGCCTGCAGACAAATGATGATGAAGAGATCACTTTAAAGAACAATCTCCATAATATTTCATGCTCACTCGGCAGCTCGCAGGCAGCCCAGGCTGCAAGGCTAACTGCTCTATCAATTGATTTGATTCACTGCCGGAGCTACTCCTCGCACATAGTATTTCAAATAAATGACACAGCAGATAGGAATGATATCTACATCAATATTAACCCTGAAAAGAACTAATGGATGCCGGCTGCAATTTGCGCTATATCCTGAGTAATGCACGGGAGGCAGAAGGCAGGTGATGGAAGAGTTATAACTCAGGCTTTTCCTGTCTCCCCCCAAGGCACAAGAGGATACAATTTGACCTACACCCACCCCACCCAACACAAATATACAAGCTACATCTTTCCTCCTCCCCAGGCAACCATTTGTTTTTGTATTTATAAAGCACATTATGGCAGACTAGGCTAAACTGAACCATCTCTCAGGCTTGTGGAACACAAAAGCAGTTTATCAGATAAATCACCCTTGACCAGTTAGCTATTAGAGCAGCCAGGAAGTGGAGCTTGGGCACGTCTGGTGCTTATAATGATAGCATAGTTGCCTTTTATTAATGCACGGACATGATGCATGCTCCTGTGTTGCAATGGTTTAACATGGCTCAGCACTCTTTAATCTGATCCCACTTACTAACCTGGTGTATTATGAATTCAGATCAGGTACAAGGATAGATATACAGATCATTCCAGTGACTTTCCACATGACTTCAAGACATAGGGAGGAATACATGACTTTTTACATTGAGCACAAAATACTCCAACATACATACTGCTGAACATACTAATGCAAAACATTTTCATCATTAGTCTTTAGGTTGGGAGTACATCTTACATTACATATTGGTCAAGTCGGGTCTTTTTGTCGATGCTGGGATATATTTAGGTGGCAACGCTTGAGTAAAGGTGATGCCAGAACATTCATTAGCCTGGATAATGTTTAGTGAGTATCTACTGATCACTCCTGCCCATGACATCTGACCCCTGCCCTAGTAAGAAGACACTTCAGCTATACGTATACACGCATAGATGCACAGACAGTGGGAGGTTTGTGGTTTGCCGATAAGGTGGTGATTAATCACAGTGCTGATGAGAGTGTGCAGGGTGTCCATCAGCAATGCTTAATGAATGTCATTATAATACTCGTACATCTGATTGCTCAGGTCAGCTAGTGGTGTGGAGTGTAGGGAGAGTGAAGTCTATACGTATGTTTGGGGGTGGAGGGCAGAAGCAGGGGACCCCCACTGCTGAGCAGTCTGCTAATGAGTCCACTAGAGACCCACCCAATACCTTTGATTGTGATGCCATGGAAGAGAGGGGAGCAGTGCAATCTTTAGCTGGATTAAGTATCTCTTAAGGAGATCTACTTTCAGCCACAATGTTATCAACTCTTGAGTGTGTATTAATTAGGCCTATTGCAGAGGCAAAGCAGCCAAACATGTGGTACTCCTTCTAGTCTCCTACACATACACAAGGGTGTACAAACACATACACAGCAAAAATGAGTTTGAAAAGCTCCTTGAGAAATGTACTCCCACAAAACAAACACAATCCTCATGTACTGTATAACACTGCAGTTTCTTTCAGGGTAAAATGCTTAAACTGAAGCCTGCACATCCGTGTCGTTGGCGTGCTGCACGTCTTAATTTGACACCCTGTTACATCCCCTGTTACATGTACACATCTGTATGGATGTTTTGGTATTGTATACATCATCTTGTTTTCATTAGCAAGGCTTTTGATATGAAGTGATGCATTATCTACGCACTAGGCAACAGTTGATTGACTATGGGCCGGTAATACTGTTTAGCCCCACTTAGAGCTGCCTGGCTTTGATGTAAGTACATATTTCCTGGTTAAGGGGTTGTTATAATTTCAAACACTCACTGACTCATCATATGGAGCGCTGACACTGTTGCGGTTCACTTGTTTTTTTTTAATCTCTCGCATGTGTTTCCTGGACATGAAATCCACTATTTTCCTCTTTCCTGCAAGTCATCAAGAAACCCTTTGTTAACAACCCTGCAGGTATATTGTTTACCTTTTTATCCAGTATGGCTAAAACCCCTTCACATATGCTTGTAGAAGGTATTGCACAGAGCATTGATATTCAATCCGGTGCCCCCCTACCCCTCTATCATAACCCGGATGTTTAAGAAGCATGTCCAACTGTTATGTTTTGACTTGGTTTAAGTGGTGTTTAATGACAATGGACTGGTTGTTCTGTTCCGGGGCTGTGTTAAGAGTTTCTAATCAAACGTTCTGCTCCATCAATAATGCAGCGCCTTGGATCCCATAGAAGACTTAATTGTGGGTGTATGGCTGATAGGGAGAGCCCTGGCTAGGGGTGTCTCGTTGCACTCTTTAATTAGAGACCCCCGTCATGTCAAGAGAAGGAGTCCTGGGTGTTTACTATGCAGCAACATGCCCAGCACTACTTTGGCAAGAACCTTACTGTAACCCTGCCATCAGCTGCTGCTCATAGCTGGCTCTGACTGGGAGAGAGAAAGAGGTGGGCGGGGGGAGAGGGAGTGAGACGGCAGGAGAGGACAGAGACAAAAAAGAGCAAGTGAGAGGACAAATTCAACCGCTTTTCTGTTTTCAGCTGTTTGCATATGCATTTTTGTGCTTACATAATTGCAAAATGCTCAGACAAATGAAAAACAACATATTTGTTTTTTTTTGTTAATTTGGCAACTTGAGAGATGTTTTAATAAACATTACATTTTCTGAGTTATCTTCCTTGTGTAGACAATTATATCAAGAGTGATGTAATTGAAACCATGAAATGTAATTTTATTCTGTCAGTTTTTTTTATTTTTTTCTGTACCTTGGCATTTTTGTAATTTGGATTTTAGTTTACTCACAGTGTTTTTTTTTTAATATTCTTCACAGCTGCCAAAATATAACTAAAACTGTCTCACATTATAAGATCAGTATCTTAGAGTTGTAGACCTGGTAAATCCTCTTTAAACAAGCACTTGGTGACAGAAAACTCCCTTCTAATGGGAAGAAACTCTTGATAAAAGCCCAGCTGAGGGTGGACAGTCATCTGCCTCGACCAGGTGCAGTGACCGAAGGGTGGAAAGAAGAAGATGAGCATGAAGAATCGAGCTGATGGGACCTAACTGCACATCAGACACCAGAACCAGCCATTGTACCTGCAGGAGAATATATGGAGATGTAAGTGTAACAGTAACATGTCATTGCATCCCTTGTCTTCCACTTCTTTACTACAACTCCATTTCCAAAAAAGTTGAGACACTTTGTAATAATGTAGGTAAAAACAGAATGCAATCATTTGCAAATATCTATATTTTATTCCCGATAGAACATAAACCTATCAGATGTTGAATCTGAGGCACTTCATCATTTAATAGAAACTATTAACTCATTTTGAATTTGATGCCTCAACTTATTTAGGTATGGGGTTGTACCAAATCGAATGTAGTTTTCAAGTGCAAGAAAAAATGTCTATTAAGTACAAAGGAGTTTCTCGTTATAGTCAAACTGTCCATTCTCTTTGCATAGTAAACCACTTGATAATGCGACATGATGAAATACAAAGGATAGAAGGGGGAAAAATATATTAAAATGTTCCAAAGGGCTATCATTCAGATGTCTTCCTCTTAGGGTAGCAGGCGTAGTGTGTGTGTCCATGTGTGTGCGCTTTCTTCTTGTCTGTCATGGTTATTAGGCCAATTATCGATAACAGGCAAACATTCCACTTCTTGAGTCTCTGCTTCATGTTTTTATAAAAATCAATATAAGCCTGTGGCCCTTATCTACCATCCAAAAGTAAAATGACAGAACAAATTTGGCATATGATGGATGACGGTGCCTTGATGTGGCTCATGTAATGGAGCTCATGATAAGGAGTAGAGTGGAGTTCCAATTAGAAAACCTTCCCTATCGTGCTATGGATTAGTGTATTGTTTGAAATGTTGACCTTGCTTCAGTGAGTTGAAAGTCTGACTCTGCTGAAATGAGTGACAGAAAAATTGGGAGCAAAATTAGGTCAATGGGATGACTGAGTCTGTCCCGCAGTTACTTGTTTTGGTATTCACAAAACCAAAACAAGTCCATGTGTCCTACACTGGTCCTTTACCTGATTGTAGTTGACTCAGACTCTGGTGAAATGCAGACATAAATCATTTTTAGCAAGAATTGTAAAGCACAAATTAGACAATCTGTAGGACCAACCAAAAGCTCCACTTTGAGCTGGTCGCTGTAGACACTGTGATCCATCTTGATGTTTTCTAGCAGTAAAGTGGTGAAGATGGAAAGCCGAAGAAGAAGATATCATTCAGTGTCTAATCATTCTATCAAGCCACGATGTGCCTTGTGTTTGTGGGGTGTCAGAGGTGGAGGGAGACCCCAACCAAACATCAGGTGTCACAGCCAGCACCAATGAATGGACAATGGCTATCCATCAATCTTCCATGCCAGCTTGTCTCGCAGCCTGAAACCAACTACAATGTCCATCTCAAAGCAATTTGATCCCTTCAGCTGACTCATTCATCAGCCTGACCTCATTTGCAATCCAGACTGGTTTCCTGAAGAGAGGAGAGTTGGACTGAAAGAAGAGGATGGGTGCAAAATTATCGAGTTTCAGGAAACCAATGACCAGTCCAAAATATTGCTTGGAGCACAGTAGGTGAGCGATGGGCTTTATCTCAGGACCATTGTGGCTCATTTATTTAGTTGATGGATTGTTTATCAGTCAGACATGTGTTTGAGTAGCTGCAGGGAAGTGTTGAGGGGTTTTATGCCGTAGTGTTGTAGCTCAAGCATGTACATCCCCTTCAGCCAGCTGACCTCGTCGGGTCATCAGGACTTAAGTAAGAGTGAAAGTCGCTTTAAATGGAGCGAGGCTCCCAGGGACCCTGCCTTGGCTGAGCAGCTGCTGCCAGCCGGCGACTATTACTTTTCCAGGGGCTGACTTTGATGTTTTAACAATCCATACATATTGATTCAGACTGATAATAAACAATTTGATTAGCCTCTTTCTATAGGCTGTCATTTCAATCACTTTCAGAGCTCCGATGGAGTGGAAATGAGGGGCTGTGGTGGGAGGGATGAGGGGAGGGCAACAGAGATGGAGAGAGGGAGAGGTCTAAGCTGAGAGAATGGGGTGGAGGACTAGAGCCCCCTCCTCAGACAGAAAAAGGAATCCAGCCCTGATTAGGCCTCTGCCTTTGGTGAATTGGACAAGACAGCTGAGCTGCCAGGTTATTAACTCCCTCAGAAAATTCTCAGCCCTCTCTCAGGCCAGCCTGAATACTGCGATCTGGATCGATAAGCAATCTCCGGTGTGTACCAAATGCCTGCTGGATTCATTTGTCTCCCAGCACCCTCTCCCTCCACTGGACAATACACCTGCACAAGTGACCCCCCTCCCTTGTCCTCCCTTCTTTCCCTAGTGCTGTTCCCACAAGCTCCTCTCCCTCTTTCTTCTTCTTCACCCTCATACCACCCTCCCTCCTTCCTCACTTCTCTCACGTTCACTCACTGGAGTCTCTGTCACTTTTTAAATAATGACCCTGGGGCTGAAGGAACAACTGCCTACCTTTATTTCATCATGGTGAGTCCCTCTCCTGCAGGCCTGGGTGACCAAGCTGTCTGGGGGAGAGAGAGTGGGGGGCGAGATATGGAGAGGGTGAAAGAGAGAGAAAGAGAGTGTGCAGTAGCGGAGGGGGGTTTGCCCACGGCAGTAGGGAAGGTGGGGGATGCAGCAGCATCATGAGTGAATGAGTGACAGAAGCACAGATGTCACCATCAGGACTTAATCTAAGAATATAAATGACCACCCCGTCACAACTTTCAAACATAAAACATACACTGTAGAAGTTGTTATAGTTGATATTGTACAGAATGTGGAGGCATGCTATTTGTTTATTATGTAACACCATTAAATGTTTAGTATTTAAGATTAATTGTGGGCTGATCTGAAGTTTAAAGTTTTAAGTATGGTGTATTGTGCCATGAAATATTAGCAATTTGACCGTAGTCAGTGTTGCACACATTTACAGAAAAACTGACCCAACATAATAATCAGTGTATGAAGGCAACTGTCATCAGCTTAATCACTGAGTTAGCTAAGATGAACAAACAGGCTCCCAGCTCTAACTCAAACTTCAAATATGCACAAATATTACACCCTGCGTCTTTAAGAATCAGCCAAAGCTCCTGTATTATGTAATTGCTAGCTTTCTAGTGGTACCTTGTGAAATTGCTAAGCTTCAGAAAGTCGCCAATATTATCCCTGTGTATCACACATTTAATTCTATCTCTACACAGAAACTATCTTCATTCTTACCATTGCTCCTTTGCAGCCCAAGCACTCCAGTCTTTGTTGAGAAGTAAAGATGGATTTACATAGTGATTGTGTTTGCTGATTTGGCAGGGCTTCAGCTGATAACTTTTAGTGATTCGCTGCAGCATTGATCTCCCAGATGGATTTATTGACGAGGTGGACGGCTGAAGGTGGGGGATGAGTCGGTGGGAGAGGAGGCGAGCGTGTTGGTGAGTTGATATGAGGAGAAAACAGTAGATAGGCACTGAAGCGGAGTGGACAGTGGATGAACTTGATGTTACCTGCTTTTACTTGTTGGTGGAGTTACTCCCCCAAAGGAGCTAGAAGCTATGCTGTTTCTCACAGCTCATTTCTGTGGCGTGTCTTTTCTATTGTCTTTCTATTGTCTCTGTGAAGCTGCAGAGTTGTGACCCCAGAGGGAATTGTCTGTCAGCATACAATAAAAGCAAGGCCTGCAACCAAGGATTCCATTTCTCAGGGCTAATTGTCAGCGACAATGCACACCACTGAAAACATAGTCGATGAAGGATCAACCTGGCGGATGTTTAGATTTTTCCTTATCGCTATAATCTCTCATGAAGCAAAATCTGCCTGTTATAAGTAGGGAGACAGAAAAAAAAAACTTTTGAGGGAAATGCAGTTATTAAAAGGAGCTCTGTAAATGTTTGAGACAACTTCACTGTAGCAAACACACAACAAACGGTGCTGATCGCAGGCAGGGATGTGAGACAGACCAAACAGGAAGTGCCTCAAAAATGTATGTTGGAGTTTTTAATGAGTCAAAGATGGCTCACTCATCAAGAGTTGATTGCAAAGGAGTAGTTTTGGTAATAATGTTTTTTTCCGTTGAGAGATCACAGGCTGTGATATCATCAAAGAAAAATTGGAATAATGCAATCGGTCTGATAACATGATACAGGACACGGATCTTTTGATTGTTGTAATTGCAGTTCTGGTAACCACAAGATTATCAGGGCCATGTGATGATCCCGATTCCCGAGTGGGCATCTTTTACCCAATTACATTTCTAAATATACACTGCCAACTGGCACCGTAGGGAATGCAGTCAGTCATAAAGCCCCCAAACTTTGCAAATACAAGTTGAGTGAGAGTGCGACCTGCCAGTTCTCACTTTGTACCTTTATCAACTGTCTAAAACCATTTAAACCTACTCTGTAACTCTATCCCAGCAAGCACTCTTTCATTAGCATGCCTTTTTTCTGCTTTCAAGGTCATTTGTAATGTGGAATCTATAAAATTCTCAATGAAGAAAGTTATTTGAATTCTTCGATTTTAATGGCTGAGCTTAAAATTTCCCATTTCAGACCTGCAGTTTTAAAATGATCCCACAATGTGTATGTCAGCAGATGAAGTTACTGGAGGTAATTGCTCTCACGCCATACTATGCTCTCTCTTTCCTTCTCTGTCTCTCACACACACACATTTACAGCATGCACATACACACTACTGCCCTTTAATCCATTAAACTTGTGTTCATATTTTGTACTTGCTCCGTATTAAATTTTGCTGATTCACACATCTATGACAAAAGTTATGTACTGTAAAACTCCTTTTCTTCTTTCATAACAAATACAGTTGACATCAAAATTATTAGTCTCACTATGAAGATTTGATTGTTGCTAAAAAAGTTTCCCACGCTTATCACTTTAGTTCTGGATGCCTGGAAATGCTTTGACTATTTGTATTATGTATCTTTCTCCTGCTTTGTGTCCATCAACAATCCTTGTCAGATTTAAACTCAATTCTTTTGTTTTTAACATGATGTTTTTACAAGTGATGCCGCAAATCCTTTGTGAAGTGAATATTGGACAAAATTTCAGTTTTAACTTCAGTTCACACACATAGACAATGGTGGTTTGTGCAATGCCTGAATAAAAAGGTCTGTTCTTCAGGGGGTTAACAATATTGACCCTGGTATTGTTTGTTCCTAAAATAACAGTTTTTATTTGCAAATGTTAAAAAAATGCTTTGTAAGGCATATTTTGTCATGAAAAATGGGGCACCTCACTGACTCACCATGGTAGCAGGCGCTCGCACAGATCGCAGAGGCGTGAATCTGACCTGTGGCTCCTTACTGCATGTCACTCCCCACCCTCTCCCCCACCGTTCCTGTCTCTCCCACCACTGAATAAAGGCAAAAATAACAGACAAAAAATATTTTTGAAAATCTGAACTTTAAAGTGTACTTTATTGATCAATCTCTTCTGAAGTTCACTACTGACATATATAGGAAAAAGAGGAATGTGACTGAAAGCAAATATACAGAAGAGTGTATATATATAATATGGTGTGTGTATATATATATATATATACTGTATATATTACTCAAGAAAATGAAGAGAACACATATCACAGCTTGATAAATTATTATTATTATTAGTAGTAGTAGTAGTAGTAGTAGTATGTATGTATGTATATCTTTACTGATATCCATTGTGTACTTTGTCAAAAAACAAAACATGAAAACAATAGTCAATAGAAACCACATTCATCAACCCACTGAGGACTGGATTCAAAATCATCTGAAGGGAAAGGGGAACAACTTGGTGTTCCCTTAATGTTTATACAGTATACTGTATGTATGTTTGCTCTTTTTGAATCACCCTGGTCAAAACTTTACAATTACACACAAGTTAACTTATGCAGGTTTAAATGGCTATTAAAGGTAATTGTCCAAACTTTTGACCTGTCAGTGAGTCTCTGGCCTCTTGACAGACCCGTGCACACTTCATTCAGGGCTGCACTCAGTTTGCCAGTTTGTGAGCCATGCGGAAAGTAACAAAACTGTCAACGGTCTTGTGAGAGGGGGTGGGTGAACTTTATAAAACAGGAAAATGATCTAAAAATGAGATATCCAAAGGTTTGAGAATGCCAGTCAGTAATGTTTAAACTCTGGTAAAGAAGTGGAAAATGAGAGGGTCTGTTGTCATACAGGATTCTCTGCAGAAAAGTGGCGTGGCTGTTTCAAGATGCACAATAAGGAGACACTTGGAGGAAAACTGGCTGCACAGTCAAGTTGCTAGAAGATAGACATTACTACAAAAATGCCACAAAACAGCCCCCTTACAACATGCCAACCAGTACCTAGACAAGCCTCACAGTTTCTGGAAAAGTCATTTGGAGTGATGAGACCAAGACTGAACTTTATGGTCACTAGCATAAATGCTCTGTTTGGAGAGGAGTGAACAAGGCCTGTGATGAAAAGTGCACCATCCCTAGTATGAAGCATGGGTGTGGAACTCACAGTTAGATGAATGCATCATTATATTAATGGATAACAAGATAAATGCAGCATGTTACCAGGTAAACACAGTTCACACTCATGTGTCCAGAAGATGCTCATGGGACACACTCGGATGTTCCAACATGGCAGTGATCCAAAACACTAGGCCATTAGCTACTGTACAAAAAAGTGAAGGTTCTGCACTGGCTCATCACAGTCTCCCGACCTCAATATCACTGAGCCACTTTGGGGCGATTTCAAATGTGTAGTTCATGTAAGACAGCCCAAAAATTTACACAACCAATAAAAACACATGTTTTGCCTGTTTTCTTTAAAGAATGGAAGAAATTTTGCAAATTCTTCCAGGGAATGTAAACTTACATATTTGAATTTGATAAAAGTAGGCCTCAGCTTTATGACCGTTTGAAAATATGGGTCACCATGCGACATCAGTTGAGAACACTGAAGGAGTATATTCTAAGACCTGACCAACCTAGTGGTTACTTTGGCTGTGGTTACTTTCTTTTTCTTTATCCCCCTCTTTCTTGATGTCCCATCTTGACAGTGACGGTAATGTGTGAGTAGGTGAGCTGCCCTCAGGCCTCTGTACATCTACGTCCACCTCAATATAAATCAGCACTTGTCATCACAGACTCATATCACGCACGCTGATCCCACATCCCTGATTCCTCAGTGTTGCTCAATACCATCCGAGACACCAGTGACCAGAGCACTAAACCTTTCCGGGCTCACCCATAGCCGCTCTCTGTCTGTGCTGCTTTGTTTTCTCCCTGCTAGACCTGTAGGTGTTCCTGCATGGTGAAGCTAAACAGATGTGACGGCATTAGATTCAGCCTGGACAGCAACACACCTCTGCTGCCCTGAATGCATTCTATAATTATCTACCACACCTCGTATCGGGAAGTCAGCTCATGTCAAAAGTGCAGGTGAAAGCTGGGGTCACTGTCAGGAAAATGAGTCTGACGGTGACAAAAGGCAACACAGCTGCAGAAGAATGAAATGAGATTTATTGTCACCTGGAACATGGAGTGTGGCTGCTACATGGGCCGGTTAGTTGTCATTTTAGCGAATGAATGTTCACTGTAAGTGCATGTCTGGCATTGTTCGTTCACAGCGTGTGTGATGTCCTGCCAACACTCAAGGTTGTCAAGTGTCAAGATTGCCACCATCAATGAAAAGCATATATTTTTACTCCACTGTATAGCTTTAATTGATTTGAGTTCAGTTAATTTCAAAATAATGACCCATTGAGTTCGATGAGTCTGTACTATGGATGATAAGTGCTGCATATATAAACATCATCAAGAATTAGGATTCATTTGATGCCTCAGAGATTATTTGATGAGAGAGGAGCAGCTGCTTTGGCCTGTATTTATCCAGCTACTCTGATTGTGGCCACTGATTGATTTTTAAGTTAGGAAGAGGCAATCAGTAAATACCACCCAATCACGAGCCAAGACCATAGAAAAGATTAGACAATTTGAGGTAATCAATGAAAATATTCTCTGATTTGTAGCGGCTCAATTACAACCATAAATCAGGCATCATAGTGTGCAAGTTAGTTTGCAATAAAACAAAGGAGAGGGACAGACAAAGTATAAGAGATGAATTAAAGGTCCGGTAAAGGAAGTGCCGACTGCCGTGGTAATGAGACAGAATTACAGGCCACAGATTCCGGCCTGCTTCCCTTGCAGAAGCTGTCAACAACTAATGGGCTGCGGCGAGTGCTGCTATCCGTCATCCTGCTTCCTGTCCACATATTTACTCACTTATTTATCGCCTTGATGCAATATCATCATTTTTAATGTTGAGCGCCCTCCAGTCCTAACAAATGCAGAGTCCTTCTTCAGAGGACAGAATGTGGATATACATAGGATATTGTCCTTATAAGTCCATGCAGTCAATTCCAGATCTTGCATTCAGCAACTCTGTCAGAATGTATGTGTTACAAGTTAACTAATTTGCGTGGTATGAATGTGAAACCAGCACTGGGTTTTATTTGAACAAAACTTATTAATGTTGTGAATTAGCACAATTTCAAAGTGGCAAAAATATCGATACTAAATGGAGCAAAAGGTTTTATTGTTAGATCCAAACACTTCAAGGTTCAGTCTGTGACATATAGTGATAGCTAGTGGTGAAGATGCAGATTGCAGAAAACTGAATATACTCTCAGTCTTATGAAAGGTGGCCACAAAGAAAAATAAGTTAAATATTAACTACGATTCTGATTCTGGCTCTCTTTCAAAGATATCATAAGACAGTACTACACATTAACACTGTATTTCTCCCGGTTTGAAATGGAAACATAGACAAGAGAAAATTCATTACGCTACTACTATGACTGTGTGTTACGATCCTCATTTCTGTAGGCGTAGTTTCAGCTCAGGGAAAAATAAAAATCACAAATGTCGGAGGAGGTGGGCGTGGTTTGTGAAGCTCACTCTCATTAGCACATTGCAGACAGCTGTGTGTGACGAGTTAATTTAAACAGGTGTGTGAACGCGGGAACAAGCAGTCTTGGACACAGGAGAATGGAGTGACAACAGATTCAGAATTGAGGATCCAGAGACGAGGAGAGTCTTGACACACGACTGAGAAAGCAGGGTTGAAAGAACTGAGCCATTTGTCCACAGAACGAAGCATCTGACTTTTAAGTAGCATGCTGACACTATTTGTGTATATATTCACCTTTTAAAAACTTTGAACTACATTACCCAGCAACCCCTAGTGCTGGGTGATCGATACCGGAAGGAAGTACACGGACCGGCCGAAGGCAGAGGCTGCAGCCGGGCGCTGGATCCAGATCGAAAACGTGTGTTGGTGAGTTTTGCAAATACGCACCTGCTTCATCTGATTATGATGACAAAACACACCACACAGGGCTGGTGTTAAACGTAACTCAAGTCCTGCACACACACGTAGGGTTCAACAAGGGTTTAGTTGCGGGGATTCTTCTGAGTAGCTTAGTGCACAGACTGGGCCTAGGTGTCCGGGAATGGAATGATAGCATTCGTAAGCTAACCGCGAGGTGAACCGTAACACTGTGCAAACATACATATTAGTGCAATATTGTAAAGTCAGTAGATTCTGTATATTGCACATTTTAAGTTAATAAAACAGTTCTCGTTTTCCTGTCCCATTACCCGTCCACTGTCTCCACATGGAAACTTCACCGGGCATTATTGATGACTTTTTCATTTGTCGTGTACACTTAATATGACCTATTTCTATATGTGGTTAATATGACTTGAAACACCCACTTCAGGTGCAGTTGCTAAGTCAAGACAAACAGGTTGCAGTTTAATTAAGATTAGGCATAAAACTACTTGGTTGGGATAGGGAATAATGATTAGACAAGGGAGAGGCAGACAATTCATCAATCATTTTAAATGCCCTGCATGGTGCATTAACTGCTCAAGTTATATAAAACAGTGGCCTATATTGCATGTGATTTCAAAGTGAATTACCCATGGTATGTGTACATAGTGTGGTTAGAATGGACTGAATTGTACATCCTGTACATCTTACACATACAGCCAAATTTTGCACAGTTTCAGTTTCATTTAGGGACACAAGACTTCAATTCAGGTGAAATGTCAGTGTCTTAGGGTTAGGCAAAAGGTGCCTGGGTGAGAGACAGAAAGCAAAAATCATAAGGCATGAAACACACAAAAATGAGTGGGATAAAAATGCAAAAGATGAAATATCCATCCCTGGATGAAACTCTCATCCACTGGGTCTTGACTATGCTGCCAGAACCACAGTAGCCTATTCCTGCCGAGTAGTTATCTGCTATGTGTATTTGGGTTTGTAACGATTACTACAGTATGCATGGGAGGTGCTTTGCTTTTACCATTAGAGGTTACTTAAGGGTCCAGTCAATGATATTGGGAAACTAGCCACCTTTTGTTTGTAGCAGAACAATATAAATGATAAACAGCACCCTCAATATGGCTTACAGCCTCACAGTTATCAAGCTAGTATGTCTGTTCTTTTTTTACCTGAACCAGATGTTGAAGGTATCTGAAATGCATGCTGTCTCTCTTCAGTCATCCTGTGGTCAGATCAGGGGGCAATGACTGTGGCTGTTCAGTGAGGTCAATGCGGAAGTAACTTTAAGTTGTAATACCACCGCTTGGCCACTGGGGAACCGATTGTCCGGCTCCAAGAAGCTTTTTTCTTATAGAGATACATTGGACTTCTATCTGAAAATGTGAGGTGAAGTTTTACCTCATCAGTAAGCTAGCGGCTAATATTGGCTTCCCATGAGTCCTCTGGCATGAACGCTTTGTGAATCCCGCTGCTGTTCCTCCAAATATGGTTACATCCTGTTTTTGGCTCCATGATGCCGTCCAGGAAGTGACAACCCAATTGGTCTCAAAACAACCCTTCAGAAACTAATGGGTGACATCACTTTGTCCAGTAATATATACAGTCTGTGTTTTAGATAAGCTACAGTTGCAAACTACCGCTACAATTGTTTTCAACTCTGTGTGCATACATGAGCTTGGGCACCTGAGAGGTTGTAAACTGTTTAACTAGCATGTCACATGTCCAAACTTGCAACGTGAACCGCAACAAACCTTGAGCTAAGAGCTAAATTCCCAACATCATCAACTGGACATTTAACTCTAAAATGTAACCTAAGATTTTAATGCACACATGAACAAACAACCCAAGCATTTACTTTTATGTGCATGACAAGTTAATGTAAATCCTTACTAGGAGGTGGTTGGGGTGTTTATGGTTGCAGAGTGAGTGGAGTTACACACATGGCTATAGAGTGGGCATGTCCCATTTCATACTGTGTGTAATTAAACTTTTCATTCTTTGTCTGTATTTTAGCACTTAATCTTAACCTACTGTAACAAAATTATAACCATAGCATTGTCTAGCAGTCTATTGAACTTACTCCATGCACCAAAAAATGATGCTCAAGACATGTTGTATGTGTCAAAATGTGACTAAATGTCTGAAATGTCCTGATGAAACACTGGTATGTAACAATTAATATGGGAACCTCTGTTAAAGGTCTCATCTCTTCACATTTACATCTATACCTGTACCACTTAGATGTGTCTGTTAAATACTTCTGTCAGGCTGCTGCCAAAATAAGGTGTGCTGATTTAATTTTTCTTTTTAACTCTGTTACACATGCTCTAATTTTATTTCAATTTTCACTCTGGCTGAACTGCAGTTATGGGGTTGGGGCCGATTTAAGTATGAGGATAACTGGTTAGATTAAAATAAACATTTTAAATATTACAATTTTTAATTGTACCGATGAATGTATTTTAACTAAACTGAGTTAACTGTGATGTCATGAGTTAAAAATATCCAAGCCTCAAAATAATCTCAAAAATCCAAACCTCAAAATCCAATAAAGGTGCATTTTCACGGTGTGGGACTTTTTTTTTGAGAGAGACAGACTGGATTGCATCATCAAAGGTGATCGTGTGACAAACGGTTTTGTTTTTTGACAAGAGCTTTTTTTTCATCATAACTGTAACTGACATGTGGTGAAGTCATGTCAGGGCAGGCAGCAGTGGGGTTTAAAAAGTCAGAACATAACCAGCAGGTCACAGCACATGTCTGTCAGCTTCAGTATGTTCCATAAACACTGATTTCTAACCTGCTCCATTATTGTATGATGTTCTGGGTGATCACATGGCTGAACTGCAGACAGTAAAATCCTCCTGTTTCTCTGCCCTCTTGTCTTCACTAAGCATGTTTCCACTTAGAACTGTGGAGCTTCATGATGTCTTGGCAGAGACTCGAAGCCCCCGCGCTCAGCCTTAATGGACTGACTAGACAGATGATCCTGACAGCGACCTGCGCAAGTGCTTTTGATTCTATCATCCGCCATGGGGTCGGGCTGCTTTATCAGAGGAATTACCTAAAGTGCCTCTTATTTCATCATCCAGAATGTCAACGAGACGGCGTTCTTTTAATTTATACACACCTCAAACAATCACTGTATCATACATCACACAACGGCCTCTGAAAAATCATTGGTAGGAGGCCGGGCCAGGTGCACAGTCATTAACCTACGACGTGGTTTGAGAGCAAGGTCATTACAGAGCGCTCCACCAACATTTGTGTGAGAGCGGCTTTTGTTACCTGACCTCTCCTTTAAAACACTATCTACAAAGACAGAAGCATGCATCAATACACTCATTTCTTTCTCCCCTGGGCAGCTACAAAGGGTCAGGGAATGCATTTTTTCAGTTTTCTCTGCCTATAGCAACTCCCTGATCCCATGCATCTTTAACAGGTAACTGACAAAGGCATTTTGTTGAGTTTATTTTTACTTAATAAGGACTCAGAAGACGGGAAATGGACAGGAAAATATACAATATCTTCGAGTTCAATGGAGAAAGTTAGACAGGGCTTTAAGGGTCACTTTTTTAACCATTTTTTTGTCAGAAACAAGTGCACAGTTTAATGTGTATTTATTTATTAGATCATAAATAATAATAAGAAGAATGAAATGTGGTGTGTAGCTGCTGCATGTGGTATATTTTTCAGACCTTGACCTTAACTAGCCACCTAAATCCATATCCCTTAACTAGAAACACCTGAAGGTCTGGATTCACCTCACATTCACACCTAAAGTCCATATATTTTTGACTATTGTAAATTCTCCAGGCATTTCTGAAGTGCTGCACTCTTCCCTGACTCTGGTGCAATTGCAGGAAGTGGGCTTTGGCACTAGTGCAAGCGCAGGTACACAGTGGGATACACAGGTACACATCTCCTGCTGTCTCTCCATGCAGGCAGCATGACTGACTGGAAATTGATGCCACAATAGAGGCATCAACAGAGATTCATGTGTGACCAAAATTGCTCTAAATAAGTCACGAAGTGAGTAAAGGTACATGTGTTGTATTATGATGTCATATCAGATATCAGACTTAATTGTGTGTAGGCCAACTGCAGTGTTAGTGCAGGCCACGGGGGGAGTGGGGATGGGGACAATTGCACTTTGGTGTGGAACAAATGGCCTCTGTTTGAGAACACCCTTGGAAAGTACTTGACTCAGCTTTTGTAATTATTCTTGTTAGCAAATGCCTTACATACCAAGAGCATTTTTTCCTGTACTTAATTTTTAATTCATTTTTTAAATTGATTGCTTTTATCATGTGTCAATTATTATGTGGTGAAAAAGCAGCATTTAATTTTTTTTATTTGTTTTTTTTTTGTAAACAGATCACTTTTTGCAAGTTTTCACATCACGAATAAAAGCATAACCCAGTGATATCACCAGTCATCAGACAGGACAGCAACAACTTGGAACCTGTTGATTTCTGCACATACTGTTATATACTGTAGGCAACAAAAAATGATTAAAAGGATGAATGAACGAAGCGTATTGTGCGGAGCAGCTTCAATAAACAACCATCAGAATGAAGAGGAATATCCATAATGTGAACAGATCCAGTTTGTGAGTGGTACGTTGGGAGTTAAATGAGTGAGTTAAGTCATAAACTGCAGTACTGTCAGTGCCCACAGGGGAAATGGCTCCAAATATGGTTCATCATATATGTATTTCTATGTAGACCATATGTAGTCCTGTGTTAAAATGTTATTCAGGTTTTATGAGCAGTATTTGGACATGAAGACAGTGGATTTGAAAATACATCTGAATCAGGTTTTTACTACTGTAGCTTCTTGTCTGTTACTTTGCAGTGATGCCCAGAACAACTAACCAGCTGTTTGCCAGACTGGAGGACTGGTTCATGGCCAGAGGAAAAGCCCACAGTCCTGGTGACAAGTACAAACACATTCTGGAATATGTGCAATATCACAGCTTAACATTTCAGTAGTCGAGCCATCTTGTTCAAAGTAAATTTATGATGCAAAAGCAAAATGACACAGATATCTCTAACAGGGGCAATTTCTTGTATTTTGACCTGGTAAACAACATGTAACAATGACAACAGACAGACAGAGCAACAGACGAGGTACTTTTCCAACTGTCACAAAGTTGCATCATAGCTTTGGTTCAGTAGTTTGAATGTTATTTATTTCACATTCTCCTTTGTAAAGGCCTTAGGAATCATATATACATCATATAGATTTATTTTACAGATGATCCAAGTCAAGATACAGGAAAGTACTGTACAAATGCAGGTTAAAATAGTATATTATCAAAAATATCACAAAATAAGTGACATCAGTGAAGCTGCATATGTCATATTAGGATGTGACCTTGTATGCACAGAACTCTCCTTAATTTGGACTCTTTGGACCTTTACACTGAGCAGAACAGAACAGTATTTTAAAGACCACACTTTTTTTTTTCAAATGTAGTTTTAATTGAAGCTCATTACTGAAAGGAGACTGGATGCATTTAAGTTAGGTCACTGTAAGGCACTCCACTTCCAGCAGGCACCATTAACTTTTCCCTGAGTGAGGGAATTTGTCTTTATATCAAGTAAACTCGTGATCAGGTCTTTTCCTACGTGTGAACTTGTGTGTTTATCCAAAGAGAAGAGTTGAGATCTCCCGAATTCCTTAAAAAAATCTGAATCAGAACACAACCAGTCACTTGAATCCACAAGATACTGACTTATACAAGATATTCAAATATTTAATAAAGACTGCCGGACTTCACATACAGTGCACACAGTCATGGGTGTTAATCGTGTGCGTAGAGGCATGTGCCGGTACAGTACTGACTCCTCTGACTTTGCTTACCCTTGGAAAGCTTTCTGCGCCCTATGATCCAACATCTGAAGAGCTGATAAAAACCCTTCAGTTGCCTCAAAGCAGCTGCGAGGCTTAACATTGTCAAAAAGGGGTTTTTATTTCCCTACCGTTTCGACCTCCTGTGTATATTTTATTGAGCTGTTCTCATCCCACAGCGGTGCGCAGCAACCATAAGCTGCCGAAAATGTATTTTGAAGCTCATTAACACAGGACGTGCATGCTTGGAACATGTAGCATCCTTTTCTGAGAGACACTTGTGAAAGAGTGCTATTGGGCCATGGTAAAGAGCTCAGAAATCGTTGTTTTTGATATTCAGTGAGCTTTTCATCTTTTTCTGCTGCAACACCACATGAGAGGATTAGGGAAGTTAATGAATTATCCTCACAGGGGCCAAGACAGTGTGTGCACGCTGCACTATCCCACGTCTCATAACATGGAGCTGTTTGAATTTATTGAACTGAGGGCTGAATTTTCCCACACTGATCTGACCCACTTCAAGATCATACCCAGTCCCCTTTCTCTGCAATCGAGATGACAACGTGAAACTCTGAAGTCTGCTTAATCTCTGTAAGTCAAAAATATCATTAAACTTAACCTAAAGTAAGTCTAACGGAGGTGTGCCTTACCATTTACTTTTTTCCCAAACTCTGGGAGAATTAGTCATTGAGCTTTTTTGGTTGGATTTTCATTTTATGTTGTGATCCGCATCAGGATGCGGATATTGGATGAATTTTTTTTTAACTTTTTTAAACATTGTGAAGTTTTTCACATTTTTGCTAACATTATCAAAAATATTGCACCAATCATCTTCAGTATTTGATGGGTTCATCCATGGCCCAAGGGCTACCTCTGGTGAAAATGTCATCAAAATCCATACAATACTTTTTGCGTAATCTTTCTAGCAAACAGACAAACCACCTTGAATACATAACCCCATTGGCTGGTCAAAAAATAACAGTTTGGGTGAACAACGGCCTTGGCGGAGGTCTGTGCTCTCTGAGTGCCCTCTAGTTTTACATGATTTGATGTAATGATGTGAATATCCACT